>BMAO01002905.1:0-243033 GCA_019973975.1 Trichonephila clavata
TTTGAAAAACACTCGACTATTACAAAGACCAAATGGAACTTTATTAAATTCATATTGCCATTATGTGTGACGAATGAAGTAAATTTTTACTGCTTTCTTCCATTTCAACGTGAAAGAATCCGTTTTTAAGTCAATAGTTGAGAAGAAATTTCCCGACTGCAACTGATCTAGAACTTCTTCTATTAAGGTAAGGATACCGATCTTTGTCAGTTTTAGAATTAATTTTGCGTAATCAATGCAGATTCTTAAATTACCATCCTTTTCTTACACAATACTATAGGTGACAATAATCAGAACAACTCTTTATAATGCCCTGTCGAAACCACTCGTCAATTTGATCGTTTACCTGTAATTTCTCAGAATAAGATAAACGTCTGCTCTCTGACACACAGGAATATCATCTTTCAATATAATACTCATTTTTAACTTAGTACTCTTAATTTTATTAGGTTATAATTCTTAATCAGAGAAATCAATCATTTCTAATATTAAAGTTTTTAACATGTGACAAATCATAACTAGAATTTTCAATCACATTTGCAACAGAAAAAATAGAATAAACACCTAAAGAGGATTCTCTTTCATTCAAAACATCGCTCTTCGCGTACTTATTTTCTTTATTTCAGTATATATACGGATGTATAATAAATCTTCGGTCAAGGTCGTGATATCGCCGTTCGAACACTTAAACTGGGAGAGTGCTGATTAAGAGAAATGTTTATTGTGCGACCTCCACGATTCGTGTTTCGCCAAAACATGTGGTTAATGTATATTTCCTTCGGAGGGTTTGTTCGAACTAATTAGCGAGGAATTTAAAACTGGATCTGGCAACCTGAATCAATCAAAGCTGTTACGGGCTGGTTTTCTACAAAAATGTTTACATATTGAGCTGTTGCGCGAACTCATCGCTTTTTGTGGTTTTTCACTCTTAACTTTAAACTGTTCGCGTTTTTTCTGTTATAGATGTGAGATTCTTTAGGCTTAAAACGCTTCTGACAATCTCTTGCGTAATGAGATGAATCACCGCATATATAGCAATTTTATTTTGTCTTTCAAGATTTTGGGATAGTTATCTCTACTCTTTGGTTTATAGTTTCGTGATCTATTTTTTAAAGGGTCTTCGGTATATCCACAAGCAATAGGAGTTTCCTTACGCGATCCGCTTCTAGATGAAATATAATATCGCACTCTTTAGCTAAATCAATAGGCCTAAACCAATCTTCCGCTTCTCGAATGCCAATATGAGTTGCGGTTTCCTTATTTAAAGTTTCAAATAATTTATCAGAAATTAAAAGATCACATAGAGATTCAAAGGAATTAACTTTTCTTAATGAACAATAATATTGGAAGTTTGCCGTCAATCTTGCAGCAAATTGGATGTATGTCTCGCCTGATGATTTTACAGCATTTTTAAATGAGTTTAAACACTCGCGAGGGGTTACTTGGAATTCTCTGAGTACTATTGATTTGAGTTTCTCATAGTCATTTAATTCCTCCTTTTTAATATACAATAAGACATTATGAGCTCTTTCGCCCAGAAGATTTATTAAAATTTCAGATTTTATTCGTCATTAATTTACTTGGTTAAAAATGCGCGTTCTAATGATTGGAAGAACAGATTAAAGTTTTCAGATCTGGTGGGAACAGGAAGAGATAAAGTTTTAATGCTTTTGATCATATTTTCTATGTCTGTTTCGAATTGTTTCTCTTCGGTTTTAGCTGCAGGATTTAAACTTAATGCTTTATTTTTAGTCGTCTGAAGTTCGACTTCTTTTTCTAACTGTGCTAACTGTAGTTTTGCGAGCTCAATTTTCTGATTTTCTAAAGTTGCCTGTCTTTCGTTTCGCGATACCCTCTCATCTACATATTTAATTAAAGTTTAACGAAATCTGCATCACTTTCAAATGTACTACTCTTCTCAATTTTAGTCTTTAGTTTAGCTACGGTGTCCGTACTCTCCACAGTACCATCTAGCTCCTCTACAACTCTTATGAGATCCTCTTTAAGAGCGTTTTTATACATTTTAGAAAAAATATGGAAAGATCCTACCTTTTTTTTCTATCTCCATTGTTGTTCGCACGAACGATGTATCCAATACTCCAATAATTGATGAAAAACACTGATTCTCACCTCTACACAGATGAACACAAACTCTTCGCAGGTTATATCGTTAGACGGAAAAAAAGTTAAAATGACACCTCTTCGCAGGTGTTAATTCACTAGTTCACAAATTCAACCTCTGCACAGGTTGAGCAAAGCTTCTAAAAAATGGCGGCGCGTCTCCTCCACGGACGCTTCTTTTGTTCGCTCGTTCTAAACTTAAAATGCCTTTCCCGGGCGAACCCCCATAATTTATGGGAGACAACAAGGGGCTAAAGCTTTTTTCTTTCTACTAATTTATTCAAAACTTAACAATTATTAATTAAAGAAAAGTAGCTAATTTCTAACAAATAGAGTTCCAGGATCTATCGACGACGGGAACGCCTACTCGCGAACCTCAGTCTCTTTCTCTCTTTTCATACACAATGGTTCTCAGTTCACATTGGTGACAAACGTAGTTCAACGATTTTAGTTGATTTCCGGTGAAGCATGGGAGACCTTCGCGTCACACCACTTCTAGTGTCGATTAGAGCTGGTCCCTCCTCGGCCAGTCGGTTCCCGGTTGATTTTCACATCCGCAGCGTTGTCTCTGCGACTTGCTCGTCGAGATCGCTCACCTCCCCCTCTCTCTGGTTAGCTCGCTCGCTGCTGGCTCGCGTCGCCAGCACCCTCTAGAGTGCCGTCTATGTGGAAATTCCCATATATATATATATATATATATATATATATATATATATATATATAAGATCTCTTTTTCTTTAAAAATATAATTTTTGTATCTTGCTTCTTGAGAAACAATTGGTGTTTCTGCATGCAATATAAGTTTTCTAATTCGGACAAGAAAACTTTACATGGCATTTTATAAGAACTTAATGTTTGAAACTCTGGGTTAGTTGGCATGTTTATCGTACATTTATCGTTATTAATATGTAATTACGTTGCGCTACTAAGATGTTAATATAAGACCAAATTTCCTTGTACTGTGAGATTAATTCAGAATAATTTTAGCAAAAATGTAAAAAAAACTAATTTTTGGTATTCATCACAAGCTAGGTAATTTGATTAATTTCTATGTCATCTTTTTTTACAAACTCTTTTGAGTTGAGCGATAGCTAAAATTTTAACATGTCAATAATCGCTGCCTAAAATTTGGCCCAAATCAAGCCTGAAGTATACTAACTGAAAAAAAAAATACTTAATGCATAATTTGTGAATTATTTTTTTTCTATTTTATATAGATTTCAATTTACAAAAATCAATATTTTTTTGGTGTGTTTAGCTTTTTATAGAGCAATTTATTAATCTGGATGTTTGATTACTTTTTGTTAATTATGATTTAATCACTGCTGTAAAATTTTGCTTTGTTTTTGAGATAAATTTGTAAATTAAAATATAGTTTTAAGTAGACCAAAAAGTGTCAGGTTTCTACGTTAAATTAATTAATAAGTTGGTGCTGATCTGATTGCTAATGATGTCCTTCCGTTTAATTAAAGATTTTTTAAAAGAAGTCACAGGATTTATATAAATACGAACATTATTATTTTGGAGTAGAGAATCAATATAAAAATTACGACTGTTAGTTAAAAATGGAGTATTTAATTTTCCCCTAAAGTTTTAATTAGTGGAGAGAAAGAACATTTTTATTTACACTCGATTCAGCTGAAAACTAAGGTTAAATAAATACTAAATATTACATAACTATTTTCATCTCCTGGAAAGAAATTGTTTTCATCTTTTGAAATAGAATTTGTAAAAAGAATGATAATAGTTTGGCGGAAAGAAACTTAAAAAGTCGTTTGTAATTTTTTCCCCTATCTATGGTGTTTCATCAATAATGGATAGTGCAAAGGATCAAGTTGGAGAAAAAATTGAAAGAATAGCTGTGGGATTTTTTTTTATCTATTTGGATCTCGGAATCGTTTCTCTCTTTCTTGTTTTTTAAACTCTTACTTCGATATATTTTCTTTAAAACTAGGATACGTGGGAAGTTTTTTCAAACAATTATCCTTCCATAGAACTAGAAATACAGCAAAAAGGAACAATGGAACATATGTAAGATAAAAGTTTTTCTTTGATCCATTGCCGTGCAAACAAAAGATTTCTTCGGTATTTAGAAAGAGATCATTTGAAGAGATATAATTTAATGGGAAGTGACATTTGTATGGATCTTATCTTTTACCAGGAATTTTTACTTTAATGAAGATTAAATGCTTTATGAAATAATGGAGAAGGATAAATCAATAAAGACGATTTCTCTCTTTGTTGTAAAACTGAAAATATGAATTAAATTCTTTTCAATGCCTTAACCTATTTTAATACATTTTCCTATTTGTAAAATATGGGCATCACACTTTGCCAATTTAGTAGGGAAAAAATAAACGATTTTTGTTCAATAAATAAACTATGACGTTAAACTAATAATTACTTTTTTATGAATTACTAAAAGTTGATTGTAATGGTTTGGAGCATACCGGACATAAGTTTCATATGAATATTCAGTGTAAAAATATGTCAATACTGAACTGAAATTCACTCATCTAAAAATATGATGTTTTAATTATTTTTTTATTTGTCTGAAGTTAGTAGTTTTGTCTGAACTTGTAGTAATGAAGATAGTTGTTACGATCTTCATATAATATAATAGTTAATACTATATTCTATTAAACTACCAGTCTGAAATTTTTCTGAGTATGTGTTTTATTTATTTTTCAACTGATTCATTGATTAATGGAATTTTTTATTGCATCTAAAATGCTCTAATATAGCTAAATACACTCTGGTCTTCAGTTTGTTAAATTTAAGCATGTAAAAAAAGAGAGTTCTTGAAATTTTTCCCCTCAAAACTTGCCTTGATTTTCAATTGAATTAACCTGCTTACCCTATTGAAAAATTGACATGTTTTACTTGTGTAAGTCAAATCCACCCAGTTCGTGCAGAATTACTTAGGCCTTACAAATATTTTCTCTTTAGTTCATTTAACAAATTATTAATAATTGTTACTTAAACAAGTATATTTAAGTATATATTTTCCATTTTTTTATTTTAACCTCTTTTCTTTCAGTCTCCAGAATCAGTATAAAAATTTTGAGACTATTAAAATAAATGAATTAATTTATAAAATTGAATTCCAATGTTTAATTACAGGTTGTAGTATTATTGAAAATATTTTCTATGATATAGAAGATTTAAAATAAATATTGCCTACTATAATCCACATCTGGTCTAAGTATTACTATCTTTCTTAAGAATTCCCGCATTTTTTACCACTTTCTTGTTTAGGTATTTTGATATTTGAAGTTTCACCTTTTGCTGCCAGGGGCTTTTTATTTATTGTTACTCTGACATGTCCTTTTTTCTTTTAACATTTCTATGCTTTTCCGTAAGATACTGTTTCACAATTCCATTAGAAAATGACGTTTTTTGAAAAGGTAGTCTTCATTGCATCGTGGATTGCCATACATAAAAGCAACTAAAGTTTAATTGCAGCTAAATCAATCATACTATAAAAGAAATGCTCGGCCGTCTTGTTAATTTTTTGCATGTAAAAATGGTAGTTGATCCGTCTTATCTACTCCAACTTTAGTTTGATTATAATACAAAATTGTTTAGTTTTTTTTATCCTTTTACATTCTTGTTAAACCTTTTTCATCACAATGCGAAGTGGATAGATGAATTATACTTTTATATTTTTTAGGTAAATATGACACAAAGGTCTTATAATTTTTCTACCTAAAATGCGATGAAAATTCTACCATGATGATTGAAATTAATCCCTTGTTTACCAGACTGTGCCTTCTAGTATTCTCAGAAATCTGGGATTTCTGGGGATATTGACCTTGACGTTACGGCGCTCATTTCGTTATTCCTTTTGACACTGACTAAGACGCACGTTCGTTCGTATTTCGTTTCGCTTCTAAAGTTTGTATATCTATTTTTGTTGTTTATTTTTACTTTTTATTGCCAATATGGCATCGTCATTGGATTTCAATGAAAGTGATACTGAATGAGAATATTTGACGGAAACCGATGAATGCGACAGTCGCTGTGATACGGATTTATTTTTCTGGGATGAAGAAGTTGAAGAAATGGAAAAAAATGACAATACATTTATGAAACATGAAATGCATTTTCTTCCAAGGAACATTTCTAGTAATTCTGCAAATATTTGTAATTTTAATTCTAAATTTCCTATTTATTCAAATTTTTATAATCTAGACATTTTGTAACTGAACTTCTGTAATTTTATACAATCCCAATAAAAGAAAATCTGCATTATAATGCTTCCTGTGCTGGTTACACTGCTTATACACCTAAATAAGCCATGTATCCACATGAGGCTACAGCAGTGCTTCTCAAACTTTTAATATTTGCGACCCCTTATTAAATCATAATTTTCATCGCCCCCTTACAATAACAACGCGTGCTTGCGTGGAAAATGGTGGCATTGGGAAGCAAATCGTGAAACTTTATATCTGCAGTTAAGGGATTAATTATAAAACAAACAAATTACTAAGATAAATGTTGATTTTTGTAAATAACTTTATGTGTGGGAAGTCCATGGGGTCACTGGTAATTATTAAACTTGTTCTCATAGCATTCTTTAAATTAAGTATGAAATACTCCGTGCAGTACTGATACATTTACAAGTTTATTATTTCAGTGTAAATATGTATTTTATTTTTTATTATGCCAGAATATATTTTGATTGTGTCCTCTAAGTTAATTAATAGTTTTCTGAAATAATTATTTGTTTACTCTACTTTTTAATATGCTTGCGCCCCCTTCGTTGAAGTATTACGCCCCCTAGGGGGGGCATGCCCCACAGTTTGAGAAACGTTGGGCTACAGTGGTATTTTGCTGTATACATAGTATGTATTCACTAGTAGTTGCATGATACTCAAGGGGCTTAGAAGGAAAAAAACGCCTGTTCTTTTCTTGGAGTTCCGATAACAATTAGTCTTCTTTTTAATTTTTCGTTTGGCATGGATATACTTTTCTAAAAAAATATCAACAACAATTTTGTAATCAGTACCTTTAATTGATTTTACCGCACAAAACTATATTTCTTCCTTGATTTATGTAGCGCTCACCACTAGACAGGTTTGCGATACACGTTTCAGCAGAGTAAACATAAACTGCTCTGACATTATAAACATGAACCATAATTTAGTTCTGCATTTCCCTCTTGGCTTTGATAGTAAATATTACATAATAGGCTCTTACCATGGAAAGGTACAAGTTCGTTCTCTGTCGTTAAATTTTCGGAAGGAATAAACATTTTCGATAGCTGAGTTAATAACATATCAAACAATAAACAATTTCATGTTTTGTTCCAAAATGTATGCTTGAACTTTTATTACTATATCAAATGAATTTAATTTAATTAAAGTATTTATTTTTATTTGTAATAACCAGGAGATATTTTTTACTTTTTTTAAATCTGGAATAGCAATTTTAAAAGAAAATTTCTTGTTTGATAGATATAAATTTAGTTTCATTAAATTCTAGGTATTGAATTTCCATAGAGATATTTCGATAATTTGAATTCAAAAAAGTGAAATTAAAAGTATTACGCAAGTCGTGTTGTGATAGTTCCATTAATTACTATTTTTTTATTTTTCATTAAATGCGTAAATTAAGAATCAGTTTTATATAAAAGAGAAATTCCATGGTCAAGAAAGCCATCATCAAATAGAAGTTTAATTTTCTTATTAATTTACAAAAAATAAAGTTTTTTTTTATCTAATAATAAAATTTTAGTTCAAACTCACATTAACGTTTTTCTTTTTTTCTTCTTTTTTTTTTAAAAAAAAAAATTATCACATGTTTTGCAAATTTTTTAACAAAAAGACCTGAAAAAATTATCAAATTTCTTTTAATTTTTAAGTAGTTCTTCGATGAGTACTTTTAGCAGAACATTATATATATAAATATAGGGAACTTTAAAGCTGACGCTAGTTAGAGCCACCTGTAGCTCGATCTAACATCCACAATAACACCAAACTTGGTATAGAGACTAAAAATGACATGTAAAGAAAGATTCCTTCGTAGAGTCATATCTTTATCTGACCTCTTTTCTTCTCTGACATCCTGAAATGAAAAGAATCACCAGGTGACCTTTTCTTCAAAGTGGACTATGGTAAAACCCAGCTGTCTAAACGGCTGTCCATTCTTTTTTATCCTCTAACATGTGGCCGTGCTGCACATGTGTGGAAGGAATGTCCACTATTGTGAGGTCAAGACAGATCAAGAGGAGATCGAGAGAGGAGCGAGTTCATCTAGTTTGGCGATACATGCGAAAATAGATCAACGAAAAATCTGCCAGGTATTTGGAGGACGCAAACTGTGTGAAAATTGTGACGGATCTATACACGGTTCCACTAATATCTCCTCCTCTCTTTAAACAAAATATTTAATTCAACCAACTTTCATCGAGAAAGTGAACGTGATTTATGTAAATGAGGTATATTATATAAATTCGGTTTTCGCGAGTTGGCAGGAAGGAAAGAAAATAAGAAAAGAAGTGAAGAAGAAGAAAGCGAGTTGCTGTCACGTTGTTGTTGACAAGCTGGAGTGATATGTTGGAGGTGTGCAAGTAGGAGTATCATAATTTTGAGAATTAATTAAAGATTACAGAGTGTGGAGCCATTGTCATTTGATCAAGCCGATGAAAGTACCTGAAGTTTCTCGTGTGGGATCCGATATATTAAAGGTTCAGGTACTGTGTTTTTGATTAAGTAGAATCTAATTATTAG
This sequence comes from Trichonephila clavata, assembly GCA_019973975.1. NCBI lineage: Eukaryota > Metazoa > Arthropoda > Arachnida > Araneae > Nephilidae > Trichonephila > Trichonephila clavata. The sequence goes on from BMAO01002905.1 coordinate 8,856, forward strand.
TGTGCGACGTAGTTATAACTGAGTGTATTTAAGCTATCTTAGATTCAGTTGAGGGTCTGTAGTAATATCCCCGAGTTAGTGAATTTCACCTCTGTACTCTACCATAATTAATATACCTTAATTAGAATTGTGTTGTGTCTGTTCAATAATTGTTAATAAGAATTAATAAATCAAATTAGATTGGAAATAATATATGTGGATTGTTTATTTCCTCCTACACATCTCGACGGGTTTACAGGTAGACAAGAGGGTTCGGATGTAAGGGGTAACCAAGCGTCACCACAAAATGACCCTGCTTTTTTTTGACGAATCTTAATTGCTTGAATATTTAGTGGAAAGAGATTAACCTATGATGATACCAAGTGTCTGATCATTATATGTGCAAATTTTTCCCCTAAAGATCAGTGCTTCTCAGACTTTCAATATTTGTGACCCGATTTTCAGTTATAATTTTAATCACCCCATCCCTCCATACAATAACAATGTATTGAATTCCATAATAATATATTTTGATGCTCAAGCTACAATATGATTTTAATTATAAACCATACATATTTGCAAATAAAGTAGTAAATTTTGCATATAAATTTATATTTGACAAACCCATGGGGGTTACTGGTAATTATTAAACTTGTTTTTGGCTTAGCATTATTAAAATACTAACTGCAATATCGGTACAGCGAGTTCATTGTGCAGTACTGATACATATATATGCATCAATACTGCATAATGATGTGTATTGCATCATTTGAAATGTATAGTTTATTTTTTATTATGTCAGAATGTATTTTGCTATGTTTCGTTCAGTAAAGTAATAATTTTCTTTTAAATAATCTTTGTTGTTGACTTTTTGGTTTGCTAGCGGTCCCCACGTAGGGTTATCTCGCCCCCCCCCCTAGGAAGCGTGCCCGCAGTTTGAGAAACGCTTTGATAGATACAATAGCCATATGTGTCAATCTGTGATAACTAATTGTAAATAAAAAGTAATTTTTCTAAAACTGTAAATGTGCTGTGGGAAACTGAGTGATCCATCTCGCCACCCAGAAATTAACTAAACTTGGGGTCACGACGCTACTCCGTAAAAAGATTTAATTCCAAAAATCACCGATAAGGAATACTTAATTCGCTGTACAATTAAAAAATAGTTACAAAAAAATGAATAATAATAATAATATCACATACGAAACGACATTAAAGTGTTAGGTTCATTCACAACATTCACTTCTCTGGAGAGGAAGTCGACCAGATTCAATATGACTGTAATTTTAGGTTCATTACACAGTGCCTTCTCTGCTCAATATTTGTTACAACCTATAGTACTCAACATGTCACAAGAAATATTCCCTACAGTAATGTGTGTACCAAGAATGGATCCCTTTGATTCGTTAATGATTACGGCTGCAACATTTGTTATCATCTCTTTTGACACAGGTTACGCTCTCTGCCTAGGCGAATTGCCAGTGACTCTCTTCCAACTTCTTAATCAATCATTTCAAAGGATTAAGCAATAAAACTCCCTTATATAACTTCTGTCAGGTTATAAGATCAAGAGCAGCTGAAGATGTCAAAACAATACATCATTACCAATGCGAGTTCTGGTAATGTGAGCCGCAAATTTACTGGAATTGTCTTATTTCAACTGAAAATACCAGTTTTAGAGCTGTTCACATGTGCTTATAACTCGAATTTTTTTTAGTAGTTGTCGCTATGAAAGTATAAATTGGGGTTTTGCTTTCATACCAAAGTTTTAAACTGATTCTCAGGGACGTCTTAAGACTCTTTGAGACCCTCTATCCAGAGAAATCTTGAGATTTTTGAGGCCCATGGGCCTTTATTCAAAAGTAGGCCCAACCTGAGATCTTTAAAAGTAGACAGTGTATAGCATGCATTGTCAAATACTCGTTCAAAACGTAATTAGGAGCAAATAAATGTACACAACTCACAATCTCAAAAACCTAATCGCAAACCAGCTCGGCCAATGGCCGCATTTCTACTAAATCAGTTGAAGGATTGTTTATGGTATTAGGCCCAGGCTTAGATATAAAAAACTGTCACCACATGATAATACAGTCCTACCACTTTTGCCAGTTGACATGCAGTTTGAAATTCCCTGTTTTTCAAATAATTTTTATGGGAATAATATTTGACCATTAAAATTTTCCAGATCGTGATCTTATAAAGACAGAGTCGAGAACCCGAAACGAGGCCCCCACTGAGGATGAGGCCCTGGGTCCGGGCCCAGTTGGCCCATGCTTTAAGACGTCCCTGCAGATTCTCTGTTTCATACGCTGCACCAGTTCCATAAATATCCCTATCGGTGGTTTTTGAAACTATATTTTCCTCCGAATCTTACTTCAAATATCAACAGTAATCTCTATAGCGAGTTTAGTGTTATTTTGGTTGTAAGGTCGAGCTATATGTGGTTACAAATAGTGTCAGTTTAAAAAAATTTCCCCTGTATTTACCACTGAAATATTTTTATAAATTGTGTTTGTGAGTGAAATTAAAACCACGAATATATATGAATGTGGCAATACATTTCGGATAATATTCTTAAGTAAAAATTCCTATAAACGTAATCATAAAGGTTTAAATGATAGTAAATGCTATAGTAAGCAAATTAGCTGCTGCATAAGAAATCAAATGCATATTTTGCCAAATGAAAGAAAACTTTAAAAAACCTAGTCAATTAAACGTGTAAGGGAAAAGGTATAAAAGTATATTAAACATGATTTCCAATCATATTGTTGCGATGAAAATATAAGTTGTCATTAAAAAATTTTGAAAACAAAGTTAGAAACATAACACGATTCCTACTTTATTTTCCCCTCTTTTTTGTTGATCTTATGATCCAGGTTTTAAAAGGCTATCAGATATACATGTGTGCATTTATTAGTAAGTAGTGTGGGTGTGTTGATTTATCTTTGAAAACTTAATATTATAAGATAAAATAGATTCATTTTAGATTCGATAAATTCTTTAAAAAATTACTTAAAAATAAGAAATGAAGTTAATTTTGGGGTATGAGAGGAGTTTGTATGATTCTTAAGGGGGGGGGGTAATTGTGCTTCTTCTTTTTATTATATTATGGCTGTAAGAAATTAGTATTATTTAAAGTATTTTCACTATAGGCTCGGTAATCTCTTAATGTTAATGATTGTTATACATATTAATTTAAATAAATATTAATTACATTAAAAAAGATAAATAAATATGTTACAATAGTTTTTCGAAGTCTATCATTATTATGCGTGCAAAAAAAAATGTTAAAAATAATTTTTGAAAAGGAATTTTTTTTGAAAATATTGATTACTTTTTATCATAACATTTGTAGCTTATAAGCAATCTTTAAAAAATCTTAGACACTTATTCTATGTGTGCAATTATTTATGACTTGATCATAATCCTTTAAAAGCATTTTAAAAAACTTTAATGTGTTTTTTTCTCTAAACAAGATTTAAAAATATTCTCGCATTAAGCTTATAAATTTGATTTCTTAGGAAAAAAAAACTTTTTGAACTGTAATAAATTACTTTTCAATTTCTTACTTTTTAGTATACATTTCGAGAATCCAAATAAAATTTACTATTCACCAGAATTATTTCTGGTAGAAAAAGAAGATGGGAACAAATATTAGTTATTGAAAATATTAGTTATTGAAACCAGTTGTCTTTAAAACCTTTATATCATCCTTTAAATTTCTTGGCCGTTATTTTGAACTTTAAATAATCTTTATATATATACCATTACCTGGAGACATGTATAAGTTCGGCTAAAAATGAACGAAAAGAAAATTTTTTAAAATACCTCTTATAATACCTTAAAATAAGCAGCCATTTCACACACAAAAAATTAAATTAAAAGAAAAAAAGTCAAGATTTTTTTACTCTTACAACTGTTAGATCTAATGCATATAAAGTGAAAAAATAGCATGGTTTAAATGAAATGTGGTAAGCGTTCACCTCCTATTTTTATGTTGAGTGGCTGTATTTTGAAAGCAATATTGGAATAAAACTTTAAAGTATTTAATCTTTTCACATTTTTTGTGCTTCAAAATGGTTAAAAGAAAAAATGTGTGCCAATAAGAACAAAACTTTTTTAGAAAATGTGCACAAATATGTTGAAAGCATATTGCTGAAACATGCACATCTGTGTGAAATGTTCATTTATATTACATATATATATATATATATATATATATATATATATATATAAGGTATTGTATACGATTAAAAATGTGCAGTTTCTTTTTTCTGTATTAATATAGAAAAATTACAAAACTGAAACCGAATTGCTAACTAAACTTAAAAATTATAATTTACGTACACATGCAATATTGAAATATTATGTTTACTCTATACGTATTAATAAAATTATACATCCTTCTAGAAAAAATTCATTAATTTAAAAAGAAAACTATTTTAATTAAAATTAGCCTTTTTAAAAATGCATAATTTATCATATTATTTTCATTAGCAAATTTAAACCATTTATTATTTATTATAAATATTTTATTTTTTTTCCTTTTAGATTTACCAGCGCTATTCTAAAATAAACATTTTCTTACTCTTCACTCATTTTACCCTGCAGCATCATTAAATAAATCCCGAATAACACAATCCAAATTTGAAAATTAGAAGAATTATTTCTCCTGAGAATCGTAAGTCACAAGAAATAGTTTGCATCTGTCCTGAAATATTTTTATTTACATCACAACCTCTCTTTAAATATTTCATAAAAAGGAATTTGGTGGGAAAAAGTAGAAAAACACATATCTACAGAAAAAATTATTGTTTTCACTTGATTGTATCACTGAAAACCTTTGATTACTCTTTTTTTTCTGAATGTGTGAACAAGAATTTTCTCTTCATTTGTATACGAATGAAATTTAATTAGCTTTCATTTTCGCTTCGATGAGCATCAAAAATCTAACACGGTGGATGATTAGTCAACAGAGCGTTCACCAATTCTTGTTGATAATTTTTGCAGCAGATGTTGAGAGATATTTGCTTAAATCCTCGAATTTTAGAACACTGAAGTATGCGAGGAAAAGCTTTCTCTTAGATGAAATTAATCACCATACTTCTTGCAATCAAGTTAAATTAAGTTACTTTAAAAATCTAAATTAAGCGTTGAAATAAGTATCATACGAAATATTAATTTGACAATCGACCAATAAGACCGGAACAATACTTTATTTTTATTTTATTACTTTTTAGTTATTGGTCTTTCCTATTTTAAATATTTATCAAAATTTGTTCCTATTAATTTTTTTTACCTGTTATGAAAATCAGAATGAATTCCCTAACTGAACTATTTTACTTTATGATTATATTTTAAAACAGAGACTTCTTATGTCTTTTCTTCAGAATATATAATTCTTAATTTTACTATTTAGATATATATTTTTAAATATACATTAGTATTATATCTATCTCAGAATAGTTCTGAGGTAAATAATCTAATTGCAAAGTAATCGAAAGTGCTTGTTGAGATTTATCTAAAAATATTTTTATATGTGTGTGGTTATAAATTTTTATCTCTAATGTAAATTTAACTTTAACATAAAATAACTAACCTAGAAGGAAAAAATATATGTATAATATCACATTTAAGAAAAATAACAAACTTTGAATATTTCTTTTTTACTTTCTGTAAAATCTTTAAGGCGCCTTCTCTCTCTCTCTCTCATTAATTAACATTTAAAAATAAAAAAATTTTTTCTATGTATTTTATAAGAAGCCACATAAAGACTTGAACTTGACTCTTTGTAGCACTGCATTTTTAAAAATTTTTAATAGATTTTTATTCTTGATTTCATAATATTACATAAATTTGAATATCACACACACACACACACAAAAACACACACACACACACACACACAACACACACACACACACACACACACACACACACACAACACACACTTTCTAGATAAAAATCATATTCCTAATTTTAAAAACAGTTTCTCTCATATACTATTTTATTCTTTGTGTATGCATACTAATTAAAATGGTAGAATGAATTCACTATATCTATTGGGTTAATATAAAAGCCTTAATGCGAGAAAGATTAGAAATATGAAAATGTGTTCCTAGAAATAAACATGAAAAAAGTAATTTTTATTTATTTAAACATCAATTTTTAATGTATTAAACTGTACTTTTAATTTAATATGCATAATTTTACGAGTAATACTAAGCAGCTTAAAAATTTAGAATCATCTTACATCAAAATTCAACACAAAATGCGCTTTCCGTTTGGATAATAAGACGAAAAGAAAAAATAATATTGACTGATCGTTTATTAATATCAAATTTCGAAAGCTATGCAAGGACGATTGAGGTTGGACTTCTTTTTGTGACGAAGATGACACCTAAAAGCTGACACCCTACCCTCTAATCTTTACAATTTGCCATTATAAGTCTTAGAGTCCTTAAAGATTTAGTGATCATTACCTCCTCTCCACGGTTAACCTTAAGTGGTATCAAATTGAACGGACTCGACATTGGCGACTTGAACTGAAGACGTCACCTCTCTGAAAAGAAAAAATTCATTTTTCTTCCAATTTTAGTACCGAATTTTTTTTTGTGAAAATTTCCAGTCTTTTTTATTATGAATTTTTATTGATTTTTTTAAATGCATAATATTTAGTAGTTTGAATTGAAACACAGTGTTTAATTAAATAGTAAAGTAGCAAAAAGTTTTTGGATAAAATCTAAACATACAAATTAATATTAGTAAGACATTTCTTATAGTTAAAAATGTGATTTAAAATGGATGCATGTTAAACAGTTTAAATATATGGATAAAAATAATGATCTCAAATATTTGTCAATGTAATTTGAGGAGTAACAAAACATGCAGATTGTGTAATTAAAAAAACATGCATAGGTATATATATATTTAGATTTTGTTTTTAAGATGTTTATCAACGTATTGTGTGGCTTGTTGTAAAATTGATTGCAATGACATATTATTCCATTAAATGTTTTTTCAATGAAATTAAGATTAAATGCAATTTATGTACTTTAAAAGAGAGAATTATGTGGTCTATATCATCATGTTTTCTTCTGGAACATAGTTAAAATTATGAGGTCTATTATCCTTGCATTTAAATTGCTGAAATACGATTGTAATAAAGTTAAGTAAAGATAGAAAGAAAAATAAGAATTAAATTGAGTATTTTCGTTGATAATGCTATTGATTCCTGGAATCTATTCAAAACATCAGGTTTGTTTTTAATTTGGAAATTTAAACTGTGTGTGTGTATGCATTAAAAAAATAAAATTTGAATTCTTGACTCCATTTTTAAAAGGACAAAATTTCAAATGAATAAAGGAAAAATTCCAACTTTAAAAAAGTTCTAAAACATCCTTAATAACATAATGAATGTTTAAAACAAATGCTTGTCATACATTTGTAGCACATCATTCCATAAGAAAGACTATTAACGTATATATATATATATATATTGCATGGAAATTGAAGAAAGAACCTTTTGAGTTTGTGAACTAAATGGTTATTTTACATTAAACATTGCTGAAAGTTGACACAAGAGTTCTTTCAGCTTCTATGTGAAAGTAAATGATCTTTTAGATAAAAATGCATTAGAACAATTATGATTTGCACAGTTTGAAACATTTAATTCTCAGTTCAATTTTAATTTGATAAAAAAATTCTAAAACCATTAAATAATGTATTTTGATATATACTTACATGTTTCTCACAGCATCTGTTTATCTGTTATTAACATAAATAGCATTTACTTTCTGTGCCAACTGTATCTTCGTTTTTTCGAATCATGCAAATATATCTTAGCTCCAGATCCGGCCTGTTACACATCTTGAGCATTAGTGATGGAGTACCACTATTATTACTTTTCCGAAATCGATAGAAAATAACACACCATATGCATACAGTAAAGGACTGTGGTTGTTCAATCAGAAGTAACAAGTCGCTTCAGTGAACTAGAAAGTTGAAATGGATTTGGGTGTCGCATGGTCAACTCAAACCCATCTGAACTTCCTCGCTCATAGAGCCCAATTCTTAAAGGTATCCAGAGGGTGAGAGAGGGAGAGTTCGTATATCTTGTATTTTGATGTGTCGGAAGGAAAAGCTATTCGAATTATTTGGAATTTAATTTTAAGCTATTTTGTATTTTTTGGAGTAAAGATAAAAAAAATATTTTAAAAATATTGGGCCTTATTGTAAAACTCTACGTGTGCATCGTGAAAAAAAAATTGCGTTATTAAAAGAGTGATTTGTTTTAATTGGCGCAACCTATATTATCTCAATAAGACAAGTTACAGTATTGAAAATGCTGAAAAGTTTGAAAATGAGTGACAATTTTTAAGTACTTAAAAATTAATTCAATCATAAATAATGGAAGGAATGAAAAGTACCTTTGAGGTTTGTTGTTATTATTATTTTAATTTTGAAGTATATTTAGTTGTCAAAAATAAATTTCTTACTTTCAATTTATAACTTCCTTACAGATAAGAGAAATAGGATCACTACTGTACCTTGGGAGTATCTCACCCGTGTTTTCGCAAAATGAGTAAAACACATAGGTAAGAGAAAATTTCAGTTGCTTTTTTTATGGTCGTGATATGAATGTAACCACAAGGAATCAGTTTCTCATCAAGTTTCAAAGCATATGTAAATGTAAATGATTTAAAATATTAATTCTCAATTTAACAAATGATATCAAGGGTGATATCAATTAACAAAAAGGGCAACATGGCTGATCGCAAAGTTTCGTCTACGTGTCGCTACTCTATAAATGTACCACGATTCACTTACAAAGGAGTTCGTCTATCAAAATAACACCCTTTTATACCCACCAAGCCATAACACCTTTTTATGTGTTTGAGTGAAATGTGATAGTAAGGACAGGATCCTTACGTTATCTATAATAATGACTACTCCGGTAGTAAGGACACAAAAAGGAAATGAAATTTCTCAATCAAGATCTATTCAACCATATTCAACGGAGTTCCAAGTTGATCAAACCCACCAGAATCGTAGTTTGATTTGCCGATGCACAAATATGAAGATCAGTGCAAGCTTAGAATCTAATGTGTCAGATGTCTGTCAATGAAATGCTCCTGCTAATAACTTTGATAGGAACTCCTGTCTAGAAAGTGGAAAGTGACTAATCAAAAAAGTTCCTCCTATTATTATATTACTTCTGTATACCAGAGAGTGTGTTCGATGTGTGACAGTTCAAAATAGATTTGAATAAATAAGCTGGCCACATTGGACTTGAGTTCACATTTTCCCCTGGTTATCATAAATTCACTTTCCGTGTATATATATATAATAATAATAAAAAGAAATTTCATTATATATGCCATTACCAGTAAGAAAACTATTACAAATTATTACAATAGAAATATTTATTTTTATAATTTATCAAATTTTTAGTTTGTAAATTAAGAAGTAAACTTAAATCTTAATTCTTATGTAAAAAAAATTGTATTGTTACTGGCTGATTTAACACTTTTTTCTCCCGCGGATTACTTTTTTGTACATAATTGTATAGAAACTTTTTTATTTGAATTGAAATTGCTTAAAATGCCTTTAAACTTATGCATCGAACATCTATGTGTATTTCTATATTCAATACTTGTGGATAAATTTCCGTGTCTTTTTTTCTGCAACATTTTTCACTAAAACTAATTCTTCACAACAATATTTAATAAAAATTTTGAAGCTATGACAATTGGTGTAAGAAAAAGACTTCAAGTTCTATTACGGTGTTTCAATATTTCTTTCAAGTATTCCTCTCCAGAAATATGTGAAATGATCTATTTATTCACACAACGTTTCACCAAGGTATTGCAACGTTGCATTTTACGCATATATCAAACCTGACAACGCGAACGTCCAAGATTTTGAATTTTTGAATGTATTACTTTTTGGTGAAACAGTTACACTTTTTTATGTTGTGATATTGACTCGAAATTCAAACATTCCAAAAAGAAAATGCTTTTGCTGGATATTTTCTCTAGTTTTATACATCATGAAACACAAAAGTAAATGAAATTTTTGAAGCTCCATGTATTGAATGTAAGAAATGCGTCAGGGATACATATTTTTGGATAGACAAGCGGTGTCTGGAACAATTGCTTTTTTCTTTTCTTTTTTGAAGTGGTAGAATATCAGGTGAATGGAAAATACTTTTTATTGAATTCTCAAAGAATTTTCGAACAAGATTAAAGTATCTAAGAGCTGGAGATGAATAAAAGGTTGGAATATATAAGAAAATATATAGTTTTGCTCCTTCTAATTTGAAATTCTGAACTTCTTAGAAATGTTGCTCACACATTTAAATCCTAAGAAACATACATAAAATATAAAATTAAAGCCTTAATTATGGCGTAGTAACGTTGTAATAAGCTTAAGAAAATATATTTAAAGGTAATTAATAGCTTATTATTGTTAAAAAATATATAACATATTATTCTTAAATGCATAAATCGTATAAACCTAATTAATCAAAATAATGTTTGTAATTTTATTTTTTAAAAATAAATAAAGCTTTATGTTTTTAATTTAATTATTCGATTAAAATGATATATCAATAAATTCATGATTATAAGAAATTTTTGCTTCCGAAAATTTTTTAGATACATTTTAGATTCATGTGTTATGAAATGTAGAGTTTGAATTGTAAAAATTTGAATATCGTAAGTTTATATGTGCGTGTGTGCTTCTATGTTATTTGTGTTACAATTAATGAGCAGAATAATGTTTAATTTACCTTTTTTACTTAATAAAAATTTGTTAATAAGAATATAATTTTAGCAAAAGAAATATTTTGAAGGTGGTACGGAATCCTTTTTCAACCTTTTTCAACTCAATTCCTTTTTCTAAGTAATGTAAATTATAGGTAGCTCTTCTTTTGACATTGTAATTTTTGTTCTAAGTACATTAGAAGTACTTAAAGTAAGTATTAATCCCAAGATTAAATGCCAATTACACACACACAATTTTTAAAAACAAGTACCATCAAATTTAAAATTAACTCCTGTTCTTAAGGGGACACGGTACGGCTTGCACAGAAAAATATGATTTAGTGATTTAATTAAAAGTTGTTTCTTTTTCCCAACATACACTAACTAGCATAGAAAAGGCAATATTGTGAAGATTTGGCCATTTAAATATGCAAATTTAAAGGAGTACGCAGGTGAACAAATTATATGCAGACGTTCTCAAATGCCAATAAATCATCTGTGTAAAAGAGAAGGAAGAAAAGTGGATGAACTAACAGTCACTGTTCATTGTCACCTGGATAATCCAAAATTTGTGCAATTCTTCGTTCCAGAAGACATATGTGGGCAGTAGATGTCTAAGAGGAGATACCGAAGAATCATACCGAAGAATCTAGCAATCATACGATTTCACAAAAGATCAAATCATAGGCTTACGTAGAGTTAATGTAGGTCTCATCGTCGTATTGATGCTGAAATGCATGTAGATGTGACTACTGCAGTGTTTCTCAAACTGTCAATATTTGCAAACCAATTTTTATTTTAAATTTTCATCGTGCCCCACTCCCTCCCATTAAAATAACAATGTTTCTATTCTTTTTCTTAGAAGTAAGCATGAAGCACACATCACAAAGGAAGAACGAATTTTAAAATCATGAAGGATTACAATACAAAGATCCATGCCTTCGCAGGGATTCAAACCCAGGCCCTACCTCACCAGTCAGTGTCACTAACGGCTATACCGGATGGGACCCAATAACAATGTATTGGATGCAGTAACAATGTACTTTGGCACTAAAGCTACAATATAACTTTAATTATAAACTCAGCAAGTTGTCACGATAAGTACTAAATTTTGTATTTGACAAGCCCATGGGGGTCACTAGTAATTAATAAAATTGTTTCTAATTTAGCGTTGACAAATTAATTATCAAATACTTTGTGCAGTGTATTTATAAGTATATTATATCAGTATGAATGTGTATTTTATTTTTTATTATGTCACAATGTATTTTGTTTTACTTACTTTGATGGTTATTTTAAATATATTTTTTCAACTTTCGATAGGCTCCGGCCCACTCACGTAGGATTGTCACGCCGCACAGTTTGAGAAACGCTGGAGTACTGTGTATGGCGTTTGAATACGATGGATCAAAGAACGAATATGTATCGTCGGGAAAATCAGATCCAACCATACGTATAATAGAACTTAGAAATCCATGTATCCGAAGAATGAAGTTACGACGAAAACCACTATTCTCGACATTTTGCTGAGTGTGCAAGGAATTTTGGATTCTCTAATATCTGAGAGAATAATTTCCCAATGATTGGCTGAAAACGATTTCCTCATACTAGGAAAACTGAAATTGATGCCAACTCGCCAACGTGAAAGACTGAGATAATTTCGCGGCTAAACTGTTTGGAAAGGTACAATGATGTGTTCAGCGACAAGTCAGTTCAGCTCAGTTATGTTTTTCGGATGATAATTGAGTAACAGTATGGAGATATCAGATTTGTACAACTGCTGACCATGTAATGGCTTAGAGTGATATCAGACAAGACACCAGATCATATCTCGACCCCATCAAATCTTCATTGTTGGCACGAGACCATATGTGGATGAAAGGCTTCAGCCGAGGGGGTTATCTCGAATAAAGCAATACTTCCCAAACTTTAAATATTTGGGAGCATATTGTCAATCCTAATTTTCATCGCACCCCCTCCATATAGTAACAACATATTGAATACATTAATAATGTACTATGACACTAAAATAATATATCGATTTTAATTATAAACCTTACAAATTATCGAGATAATTATTAAACTTTGTATATGGGAGTCGCTAGTAATTATTAAAATTGTTTTTAATATAGTATGGATACATTTATTATTAGACACATCGTGCAGTTCTGATACATCAATAGTATATTATATCAGAGTAAATGCGTATTTTATTTTTTATTATGATAGAATTTAATTCCATTCAGTAAATTTATAATTTTTTAAAATCTTCTATTCTTGACTTTTTTATATGCTCGTGCCAGATTTGGTTATCACACCCCTCTAGTGGGCCTCTCCCTACAGTTTGAGATACACTGGCATAATATATTGGTTACGGCATATGATATTTTCAAGCACAGTATGCTATCGAACACAACATTCATCAGGAATGCAGTATGACATTTGCTGCTTGTTACTTGCCCTACCATACATCGTGATCATTCACTGATAGAGCATATTTGGAATTTCGTCCTCTTCTCTACTCCAATCTCAATGATAGAACGGTTTATGAAGGATATATGAGAATATATAGGTTAACACACTCCTCAGTGTACTGTCTTCACTTCAATTAAATGTGTACTTTGTGGGATTGCTGCTTAAAAGATATAATCCTGCTTCCTACTGATTACCTTGCATTATAATCACTATGTTAACATTTTCTTGTATAAATAGGGGTCCTGTTTTCTTCAATAAATCTTTGTGTAATAATGTTGACCTTCTACGTATAATATTGAACAGATTGCCAGAACAGTCATCTGGACCCATGGTAGTGTCTGATTTTGGTCCCGTCATGGATACGAAATCATCATCACCGACATTTTAAATAAAGCTGCAAATTAAATTACTGAGTTTCATAAACATTCTCCGTATATGTATTGATTTTCATCACATTCCATCCACCCTCTTTCTTCTTTTATTTTGTACGTCGGACAGTGTATCTTCTGATTAAAGGGGAAAATATGAATGAATGTTTCCTTTTCAGAAAATTAAGATTAAGGTATTTTGAAACCAAAGGATTTATATTATAATGGATAAAGTTAGTGATCTCTATTCAATTACTAAAATATCTTAATATAAATGAAAATTTTGTTAAAATTCAACCCATTTAAAACCGTATATTTTCAATTTCCTTTGCTTCTCTTACAAACTGATGCAAAATATCTGAATAGTAGTGATATTTGCGAAAAACAGAAGAGTGTTTTCCTACAGTTTCGTTAAATTGTATATATTTCGTAGCAAGTAAATTGAACGCTTCGAAAATCTAATATTCATGGCCATCCAAATAAAAGAATTTCTTCCAAGCCAATTCCATTAAAATTTATTTTTAAAGAAAATATATTCCGAGTACACAGAGATTCCAAAATAAAACGGATAATAAGAGAGAAGCTTCCTAAACCAGGAAGCTCACAAGAAAGGGATGTTTCTAAAAAGAAATGATAAATATAATTTCGACGTTGTTGAAAATTGAAAGGAATTGTTATTCCATTCCTTAGTAGTAAAAATAATTCTCACAGACGCAGCAAGAAAGGTTTCATTTCATTTGTCAAAAAAATAAGATAGTTTATTTCATTGCACTATCACTTTTGTCATCACGTTTTTTTGCTAAAATTGCATGAAATGAAACTGAGAAAATACTGGTATTTTCCTTTCACTTCAAGCAATTGAAATCAGAATAATAAGTAATAAATTAGCAAATGTTATATGAAAAAATGCACATCACTGGGCAGATTATTTTTATAAAAATAATATGAAACCTAAGAATGATACATTTTTCTTTATATGCCATGCATATACTGTAGCTGAAATATTTGATTAAAATACAAAATGTAAAAATTTGTATATCATACATTCATCACTCAATAAATTTTTCAAAGAATTGAAACAATTGTTTTCTCTTTTTTTGAAGCAGGCTATTTATAATAAATTTAGATATTTTATCAGTAGATTTAACTGTACTACATTCCATAACAAAAAATTGACTCACCAAGAAGGAGTTGCCCAATTGCAATGAAATTTCGTATGCAAAGACTTTTGGATTAAATAGGCAAATGATTAAATTTTGGTGTCCGACGAATGAATAGCAGACGCTCCAGAGCATTGAAACTGAAAGTTCCGAAGGAGGATATTATATTGGAGGGATTCTCAATTTGATGGTTAAAACTTTTCTTGGATTTCAATTGGGATATTTTACGTAGGCTGTAACAATGCCTCTGCGTAGGATTCGTGCGTATCCTTAATATTTTATTTTTAAACATAATAGTGTTTATTCATATATTTTGTGAAATAAAACTGACTGTCACTTCAGAAAAAGAAACCTAAAATTTTCCAAAATTTTGAAATTTATAACACATGACCTACAGATCTATCGAATTTCAGTTTTTCAATGGGAAGGTATGCTTACATATAATACAAATACTGTGCATAAATACATATGTGCATACATACAAAAATCTGAGACAATGATGTCCCCTAAATTTGACTCTCTACAAAAACAAAAATGCTGCATTCTCCCCCAGGCAACTTTCTCAAAAGATATCAAAAGAGTCACTGTAAAGTTGTGAAATTTGTGGTCACAGTACCTAACGATATGGTGGAGGGCATCAACCAGTGACACTGCACTCGTGAAGGTACCTTAGATGCCAATCTATTGACAAGCCTTTAGTTATTTTCCAAAAATATTTGAAAATTAACCCTCTTAACAGCCGAGAAAAAGTTACGAAATTCCCTCCCAGTGCCACCATTTTTCCCACAGGCACGCATTGTCCTCCTTTAGAAGGACGAATATACACGTCAGGGACACTAAGGGCACCAGCTCAGTAGGATGTGTATACACGTTCGTGACACTTAAGGGGTAAGTACTCAGATGTAAACTTGCAGTGTTCAAATATAGACAGCTATTGGTAATTTAATAATGTAATTCATTTTACAATAAATTGCAAAAAAATATTTCTTACGAAAATAAAGTTTTTATATTTTTTTTTGCAATCTAAAATATATTACTATATTATAATCAATTCTAACATACAAAAGCGTCGTGCTATAAGAAAATATAAGGGTTTCTGGAAATGAACCTCGTAACTTTGAACCACGGTCAAGTAGGCAGGACGACTCCTAAGCTAGCACCCCACACCATATTAATGGCGGACTTTTGAGTTTCTACAGATTTAGCGTGCATCGACAGCCTCTACACGGCGTGTCTTCAGCGGTACTTGGATGAACCTCCTTACACACCAGCCACGAGTCCGGGACCTTGACTTATAGGTTACCTCTGCCACATTCTAAGATATAAATTAATATCATAATTAGCTAAAGCTAGCAACAATAAGTGTCCAAACTAATCCAAAAGTTAGAGAAAAAAATCCTGATTTTAACGAACTAAATAGCAAAAAAATAAAATGCTGGATGGAAAATGATTGTAAAAATGATAAAGAAAGATAAATATGTAAAAAAACAACAACAATTAATGAGTAAATAAATTTAAAACGAAATTGTGGAAAAAAAGGGCCAAAATCCTCCCATCGGAAGTTCTTTTGCAAAATAATCTCTACTACAGCCATCGCCGCTTGTCGGAACAAGCCATCAATGCTTTGTGGAACTTTCGGCACTTCCTGAAACGCCAAACTATCGTTAGGTCCGAACTATCGATTATTTTCGGCACGCCAGAGCTATTGGGACGCTGGAGATATCGGCACTTTTCGGAACGCAGGAGCTGTAAGCGTTTTCCGGAGTTGAAAAAGAAAGTAAACATTTAAAAGTTTTACTTCTTTTTACATTTACTTATTTTTACACAAAATACGTTACAGTATAGGTTTAAAATAATTGAAGAATAGTTATATTATACACGAAATATGTTTTTGTATTAATTTTTTATTTTTTTCATATAATTTCAAACATTAGTTTAAATTTATAAACATTGATCTGGAGACGGTAATATTATTCACTAAAATATGTGGATATTTTAAATTCATTCTTTTATTTAATGATAAATACATATTCTACGATTATTCTGTATGCAAAGGTTTCCATTTTTGTTTTTGACTAATTCTGTAGGGAAAATGCTCTTTCTATATGACATTATTTATTTAAGTGCCGAAATATTTTAATCTTTAAATATTAAATTCTTCTGTTATCAACATTATATTGATACAAATGACACTAAGAAAAATATTTAAAAAAATGTCGCCTGCACAAACGTGCTTTTTGGGCTTTACCTGTGAAACCGTCACCTGTGAAATTTTACGAGTTATACATTTTTTAGCAAGTTGATAGAAAAAACAAACTTAATCCAACTGAAAGTGTTACAAAGAAGAAAATTATTGATGTATAATTAGTACTTTTATTGATTCATTACTTATTTATTGTAAAAATCTGTACAACATGTATTTATTTTTGACAACTATAAACAAACATTACATTTTTCACAACATGTTTTGAAACTACTTTCGTGGTGTTCAAATATGCACTTGCGTGGCCTTGAAATGTTATCAACACATCCAAAAAATCTCTATCCATGTCATACCTCTTATCATGACAGGGTCTTTAGCAGGCGAATTATAATACTTGGATCTTTTTTTGTAGGAGGAATTACAACACTGTCATCAGCTTAAATACTTTTGCCTGTAGGTGGAGATGCTGCTAGTTTCAGCTCTCTCTAAATTAAATGTTAAGATATCCATTTTGTTTTTTGGAGGAATTGTATTTGATATTGCATATTGTTTGCACTGAAACGAAGGATTTTCTGCAGCTAAAACAATGAAAGGAATGTGTTTAAGTGACTTTGATGGTAAAAGATGATCCCAAATTGTCTTTCCATTAAAAGTATTTCCAAGTTTTACTTCATAGCTCTCATCTGAACTTGATTCTTTTTCCAATAGCCGTGGCTCGTATATTTTGTCTACAACATGGTCTGAGCATCATAGTCCACAGCATCTGAGTGATGACTAAGTTTAGAATCTGATTTATTATTATTCCAGAATCTTATTATTTAAAAATAATAATAATAAATTTAAACCACATCTTACCAACTCCCTTCGGAAAACCCAGAATTTTTTGAGGGGGGGGGAGAAATATATATGGCTGCAGATATCTGTGTAGATGATGAAAATGCCATACCCTTTAAAAATGTACGAAAGAGAAAGTTAATTGTAAAAAAAGCAAGAGAAAAAGAAAAGGGACTCGTCCATGGCACCTCTCAAGAAAATAGGGTATTAATTATATAGCAATATAGTTCACTTTTATTTAGGCTTTCATAAAAATTATTGAAAAAGAAAAAACTCACACTCCTTTACAGCTGTAGTGACTCAAGTAACGCCCAAGTCGCACGATCGTGCGGGTAACGAAATTTTGAGTCTTACAAGCAACATTAATAGAGTATAATAGCAGTTTTTACAGTTTAACAGTTATCCATACATAAAGAAAAAAATTTGCATCCAAACAATGATAAATATATCGATAATTACTTTTTTAAGACAGATAAAAAGAGACGTGTTTTTTTGTATTTCTGAACCAAGTTAAATTTCCCAGCTGAAAATAAAACATGGACTACAAAAGCCGTCTATTAATAAAAAAATGATTATTTACATTTTCTGCCAACCCGCTCAAACGTTTAATTCGGGCTTTTCTTACATACGACTATTCCAGAAGCAAAAACGTATTAGAATATCTTACCCACATGATCGTCAGGGTGGATCTTAAAGGGTTATATGATTATGAAACCTCTTTCTCTAAATCATAGATTTTCAACCTTTTTTGAACTGGTGCCCCCTTTTCTAATAAATATTTCGATATCGCCCCCTTTTCTAGTGAATATTTCTATACCGTCCCCTCCCACTCTAGAGAAATAAGAGTGTACATAATACAGGGTGAAAACAAGAGTTAAGTTATAAAAATATCCTGTTATTAAAAGAATATATTTTTTTCATTTAATTTTTTTTCTTAAGTCCCAGTTTTTTTACTTGCGAATCTGAAATATCTTTTGCCGCAATTATATTTAAATATGTAATATTATATATTTTAGTCATAGGTAGGATATTGTCGGAATTGAAACGCTACTGAATTTCTTCTTTATTAAAAGAGTGGAATAAAAGATTTTTAGATTACCTGTTATAAAGACAGGCAGGTCTGATGATACTAAGCAATTCATAATGAACTATTGCTTTCAAAATAAATATAAATTGACAGTTTCAGCCTTTAAAGAATCACGTTATTTCCTGGTTAACATATTTCATTATGTTTCTTGGATAATATACGTAATGAAATGCAGTGGACGAAACATGTTTCCTACTGCTCACAGACCAAGACAACATGTGCACTACAGAAATTAAAATGCACTGTATCATTCAATTTAATGTACGTCTGGATGTAATGTAATCTCTTAAGTTTTTCATCCACTTCCCGTACTACCGAAATTGTGAATTGTGAATTTTCGTACATATGATATAGGAATGATTTAGATACATACAATCAACATAAGGTAAACAGTATTAAAGTTTACTTTTGTTAGTACATAATCAGCGTGTTTTTTTAGTTTTTTTTTGTTAATCTATCAAAGCCCCTCCTTGCCATCTCAACTGCCCCCTGAAAGGCTCAAACGCCCACAAGGGGCGCTATTGCCCACGTTGAGAACCTATGCTCTTAATGAACCGAGATTTATGTTAATGAGGGTTATTATTTAATGTCAAGTAAGGAAAAAAATTTCGGATAATGATTGTTGTCATACGGTGACTAAGTTAGTTAGAGAAGCTATTATTGTAATCGCCGTAGTTCAAAAGGAAAGAATTTCGACGGGACTTTCAAGAACCAGTATTATTGTTGAAGTTTACCTATTGATGAGTATTAGAACCTAGATACTTAAATTACTATTTAAGTCAAAACTGGACGAACTTTTCCAGGGCACGGTGGTCCACATAGTGGCGTGTATGGGGTCATTCTGTGTTGAAAATTTTTCTCTTTCTGATTTTTTTCTTTTTCTTGTTTTCGACATTGCACCCGTATTTTAAAATATGACAGGTTACTACTAGACCGTGGAGTGGGGACGTATTACATGCAACAAGCAGAGAACACACGTGGACAGATGAATTTGAAACTGATGTCCTGCGACGAATCACTGCTGAGTCCCGCACCATCGTGAGACATGACATCAACACTAGAACCCGTGGAAGCGTGGTGTGTGGGATGATGTCTCAATAGCCAATCCCATGCTCTCGCGGGAAGAGCCGATCTTAAACATTTGTTCTCCCCTTCAGTTATTTATTCGCCTAGCATCTCAGTGATTGTTTTTTCCCCTACTGTAACAGTGAACGTGTTAAGTATAATCGTGCACTACCAATGTAGGTACATGTGTCGTCTATACATTTATCGACCATTATTTGCATAAGTAAACACAGTCGTATCGATTGTGAAAAGCCAATTTTTCAGTCCAGATGACAACGGTGTTCCATAAATATGTTTCTTTTAATATGCTTGAAGGTGGTCATCCCAAAATGTCTTAGCGGTCCACCGGTCAATCACGATCGACTTAATGCCCATCCCTGCTTTAAGCTGACGTGATCTCGATAGTTTAGTTCGAATTTAGAAAGTCATAATAAAGTGCATACTTTAAGAAAATGTCTCATCCTTTGATGAACCTTCATTTCAGCGAGCGAGAGTCAGCGACAATTTTACTGTAATGATGAATAAGTATTATTGATCTATTATGTTAATAATAAGCTATAATCAATTTATCATTGCAAAATTGATTTTTTATTCAAATATAGAGATAAAAGTAATTCTTTTGTTTCTTATTTTCTTTTACCTGTTCTTATTTACCCATTTCATTATTTGTTGTTGTTATCATCTATGTTACTGTTGGTTTAAAAACAATTGCCTATTAAAATTGTGTTCATAGTATACGAAAATTCATGTTATTATAAAGAAAATATTAAAATAGTAAGAATAATTCGTTTTCTTATTAACTGCTCAGAAAGCGCAAGACATTTGGGAAAAAATATTTTCATATTTTTCAATAGCTTTGCTTACGATTTTTGATAAAATTGAAAAGTATTATTTAAGTCAACATTCTGCTTTTAATTTTTAAATTATTCATGAAAATTTTTCCCCTTTATTTTATTTTTTTATTAAGCTCATCCTGTACTATCAAGGAGGGTTTACATAAATACATGAAATAAAGGAAAAATGTATTCTGCTCAGGATATTGCATAAAAAGAACGACAATTTCTGAGATAATCATAAAAGAATATTTACTAGCCTTCATGTAAGGAAGTAATGTTGTAAGGAAGAATAAATTCTTTGTCTTTTCGAATACCGACCTAACCAGAAGACAGAAATAGCCCATTTGCAAGCGCCTTCACAAGTTCGTTTGGGGTTGGTCATTTAGATGTTTTTCCATACCGAATGAAGCCAGCAATATTTATTACTAAATAAATACCATCTTATATACATATCATTCAAATAGTTTCTAAAAATTATTTTTTTGTGTTGTAATTGATATGCATAAATCTATTTTATATAGTCCAAAGAACAAAACTGTTTTTTTTTGTTCCCTGATTACTTTTTTCTTTAATTTAGCTTTATAACAGAAATTATTTTTCTTCAAGTGCTAAATGTTAATGATATTCTATTTTCAAAATTAATTATCGGATTAATTATTTAAATGGAATGTGATACCTGTATTAATTTTTTTAAGGAATGATCATGTGTGGGATACATTCTTAATGATATATGTATGTTTATAAATTACTCTCTAAAAAGCTTAGAATTTAATTGCCTGTTTTTGAGTTTCTAAGATAATTAAGTCTACAAATTCTAATATTTCAGCTAATTATGAATATAAGTCACTGTACACTATTTTTAATTTTCTAATCACTTTCAAAATTAAAAAAGATAATTAATTGAAAATGTACGATTAGATATGATAATCAAATAAATCAATGTGTTTATATAAATAATATAATTTTAATATTCCATTAGATTCTTTTCACATCGGAAATAATAAATGCATTGGAAAATGGACAGTTAAAATCATGTTTGATTGCCTCTTGTTTGTGCGAAAATTACAACAAAATTAGTACAAAAATTAATCTGCTTAAAATAAAGTAAAGTGGGACTTTTACTTAAAAATAAGCAGTATCTCTTATCTAATATACTCTGAAAGTAATATTTATCGCGTGGAATATATTTTTCTGTAAAAGATTCATAGAATATATTTTTCTGTAAAAGATTCATGGAATATATTTTTGCTTTTATAGATTCATGGAGTATATTTTTGCTTTTATAGGTTCATGGAATATTTAAAAGAAATGTGTTAGGATCATGAATTACGTTAAAAATGCAACAAGCGCATATAATATACTTGGACAGGAACATGTCACTAGAATTTATTTTAAAATAACTTCAAAAGGGCAATGGAAATACGTTTCAAAAATATTACGATATGGGAATTAATTATTAAGCTGCAACTAATATAACAGAGTCTGTTACTTGACAGAACTATTTGGCGTATATCTAACCAGAATTATATGTAAAATTTTTATAAAATAATTTTCGTTTATATCTCTGTTTTTGTGAAAAGGAAGTCTAAACATGAAAATCTCTAAGCTACTTTGTATGATCATTGAGTCAAGCGTTAACTTAGGCAAATAATTAAAAGAGTTAACATGAGCATATTTGTGCAATCTTTGTCAAATCAAACGATTAACTTTTACACTTCGCATTCTATAAAGTAGAAAATAAGATATATAAATGCCGATTTTTAAGTTCTAATGGATGTATAATGATTATATTTTAAAAATTTATGTTAGCTTAAGCTTAGAAAAGATGTTGAAAAATGCTTGACAATATTTTAATTTTCCTAAGAGGAATAAAGTAGAAAAACTATTCCATTCCCTTCTTATTTCCTAGTGTTATAAAAATATGTTACTACGGATAAACATGATGAGTGAGAACAATTAGTAAGTTACTAATGACAATTAAGAATGTTATAAATATATTGTGCAAGATAAAATTAATCTGTTTAAGAATTCTTGTATTAAAATGAAACAAAAAAAAACACACATAAAATTTTAAAATCCAGTTGGGTTTATTTCAAATAGAATATGCATAAAGTTCTAACTTGTAACATTTTTATCATGATAAAACGTATATTTTCATACCTGTCGAAAGACTGTGTTAGCTTAGAGTTTTTGGCACACTAGTTATTTGTCAGGGATTTTTTAATTGCTTTTACAATAAAAATTTCCAATATTGTTTTTCCTTTCCGTTCTGTGATGCGGAATAATGAAAAAGACTTTTTGTTTCCCTTTCAAATGAGCTGGTATCACGTTTCGGTGTGGCATAATATAGGACGATACCAATTGCCTCAATGTTATTTTCTTACGCTCAGTTTTCTCCCCAGAGGGAGACACTTGAGGGCGAAATAATGAAAACGGTTGTACGATAAATTTAACAGAATCTCTATGCCTGTTCACGGTTTATAGCATGAACGAAAAAGAGAAACAATTCAAGTATAGCATGCTCATCTGAATGCAATTTGATGTGAGGATATATTTCGTACTTTTCTTTTATTCTCAAACTTCTGGAGATTTTATGAAACTGAAAAAAATATTAAAAATTTCACTAAGTAAAAAAGTTATATTTCTTTTTTCCTTTTAAGTATTATGCATAAGCAGATATATTTTTCTTTTATAAAATTTTTTAAGTAGTAACAGCTTAATTTTAATGTGATTGAAAATAATTTCTGTGATTATATATATATATATATATATATATATATATAGATAAAAATATTTTATTTGTGCATAATTTCTTATTTATTTCATTCTATTTTTCCACTTAGACAAAACTGATTCAAGGTTTCTTTATAAGTAAATTGATTTAAAAAAATCTAAATTTATGTTAGGATACTTTTATTAACACCTTCCATGTTTTGTTTTAATTTAAGAGGTTTTAAAATTATTACAAGTAAATTTTTTGAAAAAATATTACATGTAGTTCTTTATTTAAAAATGTATATTATGGTGTTAAGCTTTTGACATATTGACAAATTGCATTTGCGAAATACAATAATAATTCATATATTTCAAAATTTTGGAAAACTATTTAAAACTATCTAAATATTGTGTCAAATCATGTGTTTAAACATAATCAATGTTTAAATGCCTCATCAATATATTTTGATTTATAATTACGTTTCATGTTGTCTTGCTTATTTAATTTCATTAAATATTTTAAACATTGGGACAATTTTATACGAAACTCTTAACTCAAGTTGTTCGCTTAAATAACTTTGCTTCTGCCTGTTAATCTTTGCACATTGCTTAAATGCGTCCTTACAAGACCTATTTCCTAGAAGTCTTGCCATTACAATCGTCCTGGACTGTCTGGGAACTGTCACTACCTATCCGCAAACAAGCTGTATATGACAAGTAGTGCTACCTATCTCCACTTTGGGGGAAAATTCTCCACAATATGTAGTTTTTAAATGTTATGGCTTGTAACCTTTTTTCTAATCAAACCTCGTATTAAAAACGGAGAAAGCTTTTTATTGCTTTATTTTGTACCGATGAAACAGACACATATTTCTGTCTTGGACACTGCTTTCCCTTCTATGGCACTACCTTTTCTCTCAACATTGTGTCTACGAGTGAAAGGAATTTTCTAACCTCTTCACACTAGAAAAGTGGTGACAGAAAGCGAGTTGACTGGCACAAATTATAGACTCGTGTGAAACCGGTTTATAGTTAGAACGGTGACGACAAAATGCACTACTAAAATGTCCGCGGTCATCTTCACAATCACAGGCTTTATTCAAGCGATAAGGCAGAAGTGTCCAGTTGCTTTAGACAAGAGAGTACATTTCATGGATCAAACAGCTACTGGAGTTTCGTATTATTCTGAGAAGAGGCGTGGTTTTTTTTTAGAAGATGACTATTGTAGCACGCTATCTAAAAAGATTAATACTTTAGATATTACCAATTTAAAATTTTTGAAAGAAAGAATTGCAGAGGACGTGAAATTATGGATTGGAAATTCATTATGACTTGGAAAGAAATTCACATTATCTTCCGACTGATCCCATTATCGTATTTATTCGAATCTAAGCCGCACTTTTTTCCCAATGTTGATGCTACTGAAAATAGGGCGTTGCTTAGAATCGAAGAAGAAAAATTCGTTTGATGGAGGAATTCGAACACGATACTGACGATTACAGTAATTACAAGTTCGTATAAGGGTTTAAAATTTTTTAATTATAACAAAGTAAGTTAATTATTCATTTTTTATTATTTCTTATTTTATTTTTAGCGCGTTTTTCACGTAGTGGAACAAAAGCGCTATTAGGATGCAAATTTCGTCTTCGTCTTCGTTCCATATTTTGTCGTACCTTTTTCTCAGCCAATAAGCAACCAATTGACCTCGGGTTTTCGGCATTGGGTCACATTTGTTCCCTAAATGAACCGAATCATATTTAAATTTAATAATTTTTCAATTTTTTTCAATTTTTTTTTCTAAGTACAGTACTATTTTTTGTTAGTAAAAATTTCATTAGTTGCATTACTGTAAAATACAACATGTAAAAAACGCGCTAAAATTACTTGGCCTTACCAATGATTGATATCTTGTTTTTTAATTTCGTAAGTATAAAAATCTATTTTTCACTATTTTACACTATTTTCTATTTTTTTTTACAAAAACGCATTGAGAATTTGGGTTACGGCTTAGAATTAAGGGTGGCTTAGATTCGAATAAATACGGTACATGCATTACATGAATGAATTGTGGCTACTAGGAAGAATCGTTACATCATTACATTACATTAAGGGTAGGCAAAACATTACAGGTAGATGTGGTTCCAGCCCTAATTATAGAACTCTTATTTAATTATTTTTCAGAAAAATATATGCCTTATTTTTTATTCATCAGGAGAAATTTGAAAAAAAAAATAATGTAATTCTTTATTCGTAAGTATGCAGGATGTTACAAATTATGTGAAGTTCAATAAATAACGTTTTAAAAAAGAATTTTTCAAATAATTCACATGTTTTTCACATAATTTTTTTTCAGGTCAAAATTTTTTCCCCAGGAGTGGTTGATTCTTACCATTTAGGAGCTAGTTTCAGAGTTAGCTTTTACTACGAAGCTTCGTTTATTGCAGAATTGTAACTTTGATGTGCAGAAATTAATTTATATCAAATTGTTTTTATCTCTTTTTAACATTTTTTAGAGAAGCAAGAGGTAAATAATTATAGCATTTAGCTGTTTTAAATACAGAATTTCTTACTTTAAAGGTAATGAACACATAATCTAGAATTTCTTTTTGTTGCAGTAAAGGGAAAGAAACAGATACTTAGTTATCCAATTTTTCAAGAGTTGATTTATTCTTATTTTTGAAATAAGGTTTATCAAAGGAACGAGAATTAGATGAAAAGGTAACTCGTTTCTTTATCTAATGCTTTTGATCAATAATGTATCGTGTTGTGTTTTGATATAAAGAGAAAGAAACGGAAGAGCACAGTTGAAACTTTTCCTTTTTTCTCTTTTGATCTCAACTACTTTTTCATAAATGCGCAAATTTTTATTTTAAAGAAAAATAAATCATTTTCTTGGAATTCTGTAAATTTCCATGGGTAATACTTTTTTAACAACTAATTTATTAAAGACCAACTTGGATATATGACAGAATTTTGCAATTATCTTTTTCTTTATGAAAATAATTGCTTGCTAAAAAACATGGAACACACACAGGATATTTTTTCTTTAAATCATTACTAATAGTATGTTTGGTTATACACTGGTAAAAATAATTTGAAAGTAAAGTAAAGTTTTAAACATTTTCTTAGAACTTATATATAATGCAAAATAGTTTTTGGAAATCAGGTACGACAGAATAATTTTTTCTTTAGAATGAAATTCGAAGTAAAATTTTGTTGGTAATTCATTACAGACACTCAAAATACTTGAGTTTAAACTTTTTTTTAAAAACAATATTTTTTAATTCAGAATTTTTTTGTGTCATATTATTGTAAATATACAGGGTGTCCCAAATTGACCGCATCAACTCTGCACAGCTAAATTCCTCTTTGGGAGTACATAAAAACTACCTAAAGAAGCGTTCCTGTACGATCCATAGTTTACGGCAGATGTTCAAAATGTCCACCGTGCATGTCGACGTAGGCTTGAGCACGCCGTGGAATGGCTGTCATCACACGTCGCAGCACCGCGTAGTCCACCGAAGTACAAGCAGCCGGCAGACGATAAACTATGTCCATTTGTGTTGTCACTACGTCTCGGTACACCAGTTCTTTGAGATGGCATGTCGCAGTAGTCACAAGGCATGTCGCAAGTACATGTCGCAGTAGTCACGAATGGAATGCATGGCTACCATACAAAGACTACCGGTACCTGCAGGATGCAGCCTTTTAAATACCAGTTCAACGGCGGCTTAACGTCATTCCACGGCGCACGCATGCATGACGCGACATGCGCGACGAATGTTTTAAACGTTATCGTCTGGAAAGATATGCAGATACTGTTGTTGATATGTCCAATAAAGTGTTTTTTCTTGCACCGGAAGTAACGTCATACTTTGTTTATCGTATTTTCCTCGTAAACTATGGATCGTACAGGAATGCTTCTTTGGGCAGTTTTTATGTACTCCCAACGAGGAATTTAGCTGTGCAGAGTTTATGCGGTCGTTTTGGGACACCCTGTATGTTGTCTAGCTCTTATGGTATTTGATGTATGATGTATCTTGGGTCCTGGTTTTCGTAAACTTAGAGTTTTGGTTTTAAATGTAATAAGAGCTTGCAATGTTATGAGTCTAATTGTACAAACTTAATATTATTTAACTTATATCAAACTTGTGATAAGTTTATTATAAATTAGCCTACTGCCCAAACTCCTCTGATTGTTAGCCTCGTTGAATAATGAGTAGCTCGTAACTCCATCGTATTCAAAATGTTGGAAAAAAAATCCCTCACAGATTTCCATGATCTGAGGTTTCTGCGGTAGCTGCTTAAGTATTTACCCACACCATCAACTCTTCTTGATGATTTATTTAAACAAGGAGACTTTAAAACAGTAACATAACTTATTAATAAAGTTGATATTTAATTATTTATTACATTTTGCGTCATTATTTACGCCATTTATTGCAAAAATAACCGAAAGATATCTTTAACCAAAATACAAAGTGTATCCCTTTAAAAAACTATATTTATATATGCCCAATTTCGCAAAGTATTATAGAAAGAGACATGGAGTTAAAATAATTCCAAGCAGTTAATAATTTAAATAGACATTTTACATTCCAACATTTTCCCATTTTGAGTAACTAATACCTCAGAGGCAACTAAGATTTCATTGAGCTAGTCGATGTAGTTGTGGCTTAGCTGAGTTTGTGCAGCTGGTGTAGTTTTTTAGTTGACTGTATTTCCTTTGCACTTTTTTATTTGTTTTTTTCATTTTCCCAATTTTAGATTTGGATTCTGAGGCTTTGAAATCCTTTTTTACCTTTTTAAAATCTTCTATTTTCCTTTCATCCTTTTTTTTAAACTTGGACTTCTTGAGCTTAAGTTTTTTTCCTCCGTTCTTAGATTTAGTTTTCCTGAATTTATCTTTTTTTCCCTTCCTTTTTTGGCTTGAGCTTCTTGAGTGTCTTTTGATTTTTTTAGCTTTGATCGTTGGCTTATTCTGAATCTTCGCAGATTTGTGTTTGGGTAACAATTTGATTTTATCAAAACTTTATTCCAAGTGTTCAAATCCGTTCTTGAGAAGTTTTTGCGGAAACAAATTTAAAATCACTGTGATCTATATATTTAGATTGATTTTTTGCGAATAATGTCTTTGTTTTAATTTAGAAATAGTTTAATTTAGTGCACATTCAAAGCAACTTGCACTTAGTTTGTCTACTTTATATACATTGATGCAAGTTTTATTATTATTCTATCTGAGTTTATGCCTTTCATTTTTATAAATTCGGTTTCCCGTGGCTTCATTCAATTGGTTTTTTGTAATAATCTATTTTTCATTTTTTGCTTTATCGTCTATAAATCTTTTCACATACATCAGATTTTCATCCGGTAAAATGTTTTCGACTTCAGAATTTTTAAAATAATATTATAATAATATTTATTTATTTCAGATTTCGTAGAATTTTTATGAATTAAGGTTTTAATTTCCTAATACTTGGGTGTAAAGATATTCTTCCCACATAAATTTTTTGGATTTGAATTAACACAATGCTTCTAAAACTTTCTATATTTGCGACTTAATATTCAATCATAATTTTCATCGCCACCCCCACACACAAACAACGATACATTGAATTTAATAATACTATACTTTGAAGTTAAAGCTATAATTTGACTTTAACCTCGTTAGTGGCACCGATGTATATATACGTCTCGCTCAACCAGTACATTAAATGCTCCGGACGTATATATACGTCTTTCCGAAGTACGATCTTTTCTGTGCATTGCTATCCATAAAATTATTCCGAAGGCTTTGGAATGCCATAAATGAACTATAACAGTGTTTGCGAAGGGTTTATTCATATCAAAGGATTTCCTTATTTATCCCCCCCCCCAATATATCACATACTCGTGCCTACGTGAAAAACGGAGGTATTGGGGAGTGAATTGTGTAACTTTTAATCGGCAGTTATATAAGTGATTATTTATAAACTGTACAAATTACCAAAATAAAAGTTAATTTTTGTATATAACTTTATACAAGACAAGCCCCTGAAGTCACTGGTAATTATGAAATTTGTTCTTAACTTAGTTCTGATAAATTACTTATAAAATGTGTTGTGCACTACTGATACATTTATATGTGCATTACACCAATGTAAATGTTAATTTTATTTTTTATGCCAGAATATATTTTGTTGTTTACTTTCAGCAAATAAATAATTTTTTAAAAAAACCCTTTTGTTTTCGACTTTTTAATACGCTTGCGACCTCCTCGTAGATTTATCCTGCCTCCCTAGGTGAACGTTTGAACAGTTTGAGAAACGCTGTTTAGAAGTAAAATTTTGAATTTCAGTGGGATTTAAAGAGGAATTATCGCACTAAATATTTTGTGGTATCTCAGTTGATGTAGGACTTAAGATTTCTGTAAAATAAGGCGAAAGAATTTTTCTCTGACTAACAACTTCTGGAACTTTATCTGATAATAAAGTTAAAATTTTAGCCGATGATAAATTATTTCATTTAGGGCCACTAATATACTAGCTTACAGTTTCAACTGTTTCTCGTTTTGTATTCATCTTTTTTTTTTTTTTTTGCTCTCTTTCCTGAGTTATTGTATTTATCCACTCTCGAATAAAATTCCTCTTCAGAATTTTTGTTATTTACTATTTGATAAGCTGCATAATACTTAAATCCTCATTCACTATTTTGTCTAATTTCTCCCACATGTCTTTTAAATCCGTTTTCCATGCATTTTGCTAAATAAGCTGATAAATAAACCTTTTTTTATCAGTGAAATAATTTTGTAGTTTTATTTTAAACCTTTTCACAATATTTATAATAATTTCTTGCATATATTGTGCGATGAATAAAGTAAATTATTAAAGGTTGTAATCACTATGCAACCGAAAATATAATTTAACTGAGCTCAATTATCAGAGAATGTGATATAACAAGACAACACCTGCTAACAATAAGAGTTAAAATATATTTCATAATAAGATTTAAATAAAAGCAATTAGCACTATTAATTTTCAACAATAAATCAAATTTATCGATACGCCAGCATATTAATTAAATATCGTATCTCTCAGTCAAATGATTAGTTTAGTCATACAAATCTAACTTTCTTTAACTTAACCTTGACTTAACTAAAAGTATTTGCCTGGAACGAAATAAAAAATATTTAAATAGTTATTCAAATTTTACGCTTACGATATAAATTATTTCTTTAAACTAATAAATATTATTTTTATGTATAATTTAAACACAAATGTTAAATAATCAAATAAATAAAATTTTCCCCCAAATAACAATAATAGATTTAAAAATAGAAATATTCAAGGCATTAAAAATTAAGTAATAAAAAACTAATGAAAAAGTTTGTTTTACATTTCAGAGTATATTTGTATAAAGAAATAAACTCGAAGGTGGGCTTAAGGTAACATTGTTATTTGATATATTATCATTTTTAAGATAAACTCATTCGCTTTTGAAAGAAAGTCAAATGATACACAATTTCATTGAATCAACGACATAAAAAGAACATAAAACGGTTATAAAGATAATGATTTAGTTTCATGAAAATGTATAATAGCTTTCCCTTTTCTTGGTTCTTTCTTCTTTTGTAATTCTTTTCAAGCCACTAAGAGGGATTTTTAAATGCACATTTAGTAGAACCAAATACCTTTTTCACGACGGGTTTTTCAAAACTATAAGATAAGCTATCTTTCAACATTATTCGCTAGCGTATAATACGTTGGTGTATACACTTAAGCAAATTTTCAGATTGTGTAGTAATCCCGAAAAACATTTTGCGTGTAGCTTAGAATTCACATTACGGAGACACAATGTAGCATTTAAATATTGATGAATGCATAGTAGTGCAAAAGGGAATTGAATGCCTGAATTATAAACAAAAACAGAAAAATGTTTTATTGTCAGAATCCGTTAGTAAAATGAATATAGTATGACCATGAAAGAGAACCAAAGCCCCTTTCCCCCTAGCTGATATAATCTCCTCTAACTGCACTGGTTAAGTGACATGGTCTGTTCATACTCAGTGCTACAATATCATACAGCTCTTGAAGTAAGATTTGTCACTTTTCAAGGAGCATCTGTTTCAGCTGACTAGTGTTCTCCAGAGGATAGGGATTTGCTGCCAAGCGTCTCACCAAAGTTTGTCATACATACTCGATGGGATTTAAATCAGAGGAGTGAATTTTCTTGTCTCTTCTACAGATGGCCTCCCTTTGTAGAAGAATTTTCTCAACAGCATATTTCCAGAGTGAATTTATATTGTCATTCACAAACTAAACTCTGGACTATTGACACCTTGAAACTAACATACGCGTGGGAGCTTAATTTCTTTGCGGTAACGAGCTCTTGTGAGTGAGTGCTGTCGAAAAATAAGTCATTTGTCCATAAGTACGGTTGGTCTATTCAACATAATGGCTCCCAAAGCAAGCAATCAGGGCCCAACTGCCGACTTGCCTGATTTTAGTGGGATGAAACCGAATCCCTACTTCCTTCCAAATTAGCTGGCGTTCAGAATCGTTGCTTAGATTTAAGTGATCTCATTAATATAGAAAACGTGACTCCATAGATAAAATGTCTTGTCTTGGTGTTCTTAACTCTACTGTACACGATGCTTTTGATGGGCTTCTGTTAATGGAATACAGCGTTCAGAACGTCAGGTGAATAGGTCAATTATATTCAGAAGTCTCGTCATTGTAAATTGTGATACCTGTAGTTTGTTTTTGTAAGCAGCTACTAAATAATGTTGCACGATGTCTGGTTTTGGTCTTTTTTGCCAACTGAACGATATACCGGTCTTTCCTGGACGACTTTTCTTCAGCCATACTCTGCCAACTTTTCCAATATTCATTTTGTATTTTCATATATTTCTTATATTCAATTTGTAATTGCCATTGCAAAGACTTTACAAGCTCTTAAATCTACACTTTTGTCAATTCATACTCCTTGTGCTACAATCGACAAACTACAACAATTCTAAGGTTATCTCATGTAAAAGCACCCTGAACGTTTTATGCAACTATTATGAATATATGATATCACTTTCCCTTAGGAATACCTGGAAATGCTTCTTTCCTCCATCTTCTTAAATTGTCCTGGCACTAAACGCTGGCATTCTACACGTATGCATGCCGTGTCGTCCCATCTGATGCCATAGTGATGATGGGTTTATTGCATCACCTTTCTACTGAGCAGTCTTATTACTGCACTAGTCGAAAAACCTAACTGCAGAACTTTTACTACCATATATTGAAAATAAAAAAGCATTTGCTGCTTAAGTTTTTCAAGTTAATGTGTCTTAATTTTTAAAAATTTCCAATTTGAGTGACATTTGTGGGTGTATAAGGACGGATGCCTTCTCTCAGCTCCGCCTAAAGGTGTGGGAGGAAGGGAAGGATGACTAGCCATGTTAGTTAACTAATCTATTTATTGAGTACACAAATTATCAACAGAGAGAATTCTATAACTTCACACTAGAAAAGATGTTTCTAGTCTGAGCAGTATGGGGTTAAATAACGAGGTATGCGAATTACAAGAAGACTGTAAATATTGATCCTCTTATATCAGGATCAAATATATCACCCTAACTATCTGAACTATAATTTAACTACATGACTTATCATCCCTTTAACTCTTTCCACTGACTAATTTCTGAAACGCACTAAAAATAGAATAATACCTGATCGGTGGTAATCTATCCTTCTCCTCGGATTCTCTATATTTCAATATATTTAGCTTTAAAACCTAGACTATAAATATCTGACCTAATCTGTATAATCACGTTTGCTTCTTCAAAGGGTTCGTTCCATGTAAACTCGAATAGAGAGACCAAAGATTCCCCAAGAGAATTTAAGGAAGGTCGTGGATAGATCCAACACAGGTGAGTAATGGATAATTTTTTAAAATAATACCTTGTTAACACGAAATATATTTTATATAATACTAGGCATTTAACTAACTATAGATGTTGTTTACAATATGTACCACTAAATGATAACTACTGCTGATGTACAGAATGTAATATACTCGTAAAATTGTATCCGTTGCCATTATTTAATATATGTTCAGAGTAATTGGATAGTTAATATTGCTATTAAGTTAATTATGTAAACATACATCTATAATTCTACATGACTTGGGAATTATATGCTAGTGTGATAACATTATATTTCAATGACCCAAATAAACATACCTATACAAGTTAAAATTAAATTAGCCTTTCACTTTTCTCTTCCATTTCCTTTACTATTTCAATATTATAGCATTTGAATAATATAATAGCTTTGATATTATTTTTTTCAAAAATTTTTATGGGGTGATAAGATGCAAAAAAAGAGTAACAAACCAGTTTTTGACCTAAAGGGATTAACGATGAATTTCAAAGTGTTTTATACCGCTTGTAAGCAGATATGTTGTTTTTATCTTATTATATTTAAACATTTTAAATATTGAAATTAGAAGAGTAGGATGTTTATGCCGGATGTACCTAAAATAGCGCTCAAACTATGCACAGCCTGATTCTTCAATGGAAGCACATAAAACGCCCAAATAATTGAATCTGTACGATCCATAGTATATGAGAAAAATAAGAAAAAGTATGACGTCACAGCCGTGTTAGACACATCAACAACAGTCGTGCATTTGAGGCATATTTGAGTACTCAGTAGAATGGATAATTGCACATCGGTGCAATAGTGCGGTTTCCGCTGAAGTATAAGCAGCAAGCAGACTAGCAACCGTGTTCGTTTGTGTTGTCTTTGCATCTTGATGGACCAATTCTCTGAGAAGGTTCCATCGCAAAAAATCCAACAGTATTAGATCCGGCAATAATGATGGCCAAAAAACCAGACC
Source organism: Trichonephila clavata (assembly GCA_019973975.1). Lineage (NCBI taxonomy): Eukaryota > Metazoa > Arthropoda > Arachnida > Araneae > Nephilidae > Trichonephila > Trichonephila clavata. Next base: position 43,213 of record BMAO01002905.1, read on the forward strand.
TTCACGTCCAATCTAGTGATCGGAGAATTCCACATCCAGACAATCACGTACAAGAGAACAAAAAAAAAAAAAAAAAAAAAAAAACGCCGGAGTCCCATAATGAACTATCATGCAACCTCATTTACCGTATTTTTCTCGTAAAATGGGGATGGTACAGGTGCAGTCCTTTGGGCATTTTTTATGTACTCACAACAAGAAATCTGTCTGTGCAGAGTTTAGAAGTTATTTTTGGGACACCCTGTTTACCCAAAAAGTAGCGCTTTTCCTTTTATAATCATTTTGCAGTTATGGTGATCATAATGGGACATTCTTGACTCACTTATCCGCTTCCCTTACAAATTTTTTTTTGAAAAAAATTACAAAAAATTATCACATTATTTTTTTATTATTAAATACAAGGAAATGAAACAAATCAAAATATGTAGGTCTTAAGTTTAATTTTTAATTTTTTTACAGGTGTAAAAACATTTAGTTTTAACATAAGTTTACTATCTTGAGTTATCTCGGGAAAATTGAAAAAAGTAAACTATTAATCTTTGTATGACAGTTATTGAAAGAAGGGACAACACACAAAGTGATACCTGACATTCTGTACACTGGTATCTGGCCTCTTTTCTTACTGGCTTATCTCTAGAATCTCTTTTACGGGAACATAGAGTACACTGTCTTAATAAGTGTATACAATCGTCTATAATAAGGCTACATACAAAATAATCCACTATTTTCACCTCTTCATAATCACTATCCGAAAAATCATTGCTTTCGCAGTTTTGCATCATCACCATTATTTTACTATTTTCAACGCAGCTATCCTCCTTTATACATTAATAATCCACAAGCCAACGTGTACTATATAATAGAGAAAACACGTGACCAGTCTCTCTAAAAGAACCGCGAAACCAACAATCCTTGGTAAACTACCAATCAAAGCTGAATATTTCCTTACATTTCCTCCAGACCAAGAAAACCCGTGAAAAAATAAAACGTAGTGACAAATTCTGCTTCACCCGAGTTTTCTCGGGATAAAAACAACCTGCAAATATGCAAACCCAAGATAACTCTGGATAATTCGGTAAGCGGTTAAGATAAAAAAATCCAAATCGCTAAAAATCTTTAGTCCTATTGAAATCTTTGGTTAAATCAAAAAATTGTGGCTGGCAATCAAAAAACATTTATCTAGGAGGTTGTTGTGACTCGAGAAAAACTATTCTTCAATTACAATATTCATTTATTATTCTTTGACACGCAGGATAAATGAGGCTATTTACAGTTTTGAATAAATGAAGCTATTTACATGAAATAACGAATTAATTGAGCACACGCCCCATAAACATAAAATATAATACAGCTCTTTTCTTAGCGTAAAACGTAAACTACTTAGAATATTTCACAAACTTATTTTCCGAAATTATGTTGCCAGATTCAGAAGTGAATAAACAAACGTGAAACAATTATCAAACATTATAAAACAGGAAATGCTGAACTTATTAGGAGTGGCAACAAGGTAAACAATATCATATTCTCTTAAAATTTGTTAATAGCCTTTGTTTTTCCTAATAATTTGAATATCTACTTGTTCTGCACTACTGCAAAAGATGTCACAAAGAATTGGATGATATTTACGTAGAAATAAAATATTCCAATTTTTTTCGTTTTACACCAATCAACATTCAAATAAGCAACCCAACTGGTAACAGAGGATAAGAATTTCAGTTATCTATGTTTCTGTTTGGGAACTAGCATCAGATCAAGCAGTTTACCAATGTACCTATTTGGCAACGTTGCCAAATTCACCAACGCGGTACAATGTAATAGGGAAGTTAAATTATCAAAAATAATTACAAAAATATTAACAATAATTCTGAACTACAAAAAGAAATTAAATTTATGAATATCTGAAAACTCTTTATAACGAATATATAAAAAAATATTCGTATTTTATGAAAAACAATCAAATCTTTAAAATGGTGAACATTCATTGTCCATTCAAAAAAAAATAATGCTAAATAGATTTGAGCATTCTTTTTAAACAACGAAATTTTGAGATAAGCAGTTCTTAAAACGCTAAAATAATTTATATTTAGCCTTTTTTTCCTAGAAGCAAAAATTTGGTAAGAGTAGAATTTGAAGAGAGTATTGCTGTGAAATGGATGGGTACCCATTATTGTGACTGAGTTAAATTAGGATTTGGTGAGAGGATTGTGTCAAAATCTAAAAATTTGTTTCAAAATTTGCATGAGAGATATGAAAAGTAATTTCGATAAAATGATCTTCGTGTGTGAGTAATTTTTAGAAACGTCCCATTATAAAATATTGACGATGGACCAAAAAAAATTTGAAATTCGGTGAAGTACAACACCTGAACTGGCTACCCATCTCCTAACTACCACACTAAACGGGAGGACATAGATCATCGACAGAGTTTAGGTACATTGATCCTTCTACACGGAGGGGCTTAAGTGGCTCTAGAATTCATCCCTGCTACATTTCGGCTACGAGTTCTTGGCCATAACTTCTAGGCTTTCGGATCCACAAATGTCTTTATGAAGAATAGTATTTATTATATGCCGTGGTGAATTTGTAATGATTTTTAGAAGTGTGTTTTCTGGACTTTGAGTTTTTAAAAAAAGCATAAAATCATAATAATTCCAGGTGGATGAAACGTTAGTAATTACAGTTCTATTTACTTATTTATATAACAAATATTATTGGATAGTGATAGTGAGAATAACGATCGTTTAATGGAATGTAATAATGTAGGTCCAAAATATATTAGTTTAATTTATTTTTAAAAAAGGCACCCCGGATGTACGGCTGTTCCTTCATAGCGTAATAAATTAATTTGGTCACTAACATATTCTCACTGCTACCAATAATTTCATTTTGTTTCTTAACCTAAAGTTGCGTTTTTTAAAGAAACTTACTTTCAGGAGTGTAGGCTTTATTCAAAGTTGTTGGTGCTTTACATATAATGTTCAGACGTATGATGACTTACGATCTCCGTTTTCCTTTTGGGCTTTCATAAAACCTTTCCAGTTACTTGTCTCAGAAGTGCTAAATCAAGAATATATTCCAGGGAAGGGAAAATTTAATTTATTTTTTCTTTTCCAGATTAACAACTTTCAGCTCATTTAGATTGATATTCAAAAATTAACATGAACACACACATTAACATTCGATTGATTTACATTGAATCCTTCAGTTACTTTTTAAAAATTTTGCCGAGATGTTTTAGAATTTCGTCTTATAGAAACGGTTAAATCTGCAAATTGGATTATTTGGTTTGTTTCATTTTGTTATTATTTTATCGTTTCCTATGTTAAAATTTCTTAATCGAGTTTCATTTGAAATTATTTTCTTTTTAATCCGTACTCTGCTGACCTTAAAATTTCCAGACTTTTCAATTCCTTTAATCTTAATTTTCTCACCCTTTCTAATTTCTCAACTTTTTATTTTGCGTTTTTTCTGATTTCGCGGTCTTTAATTTTATATACACGGTCCATTTCTAATTCTGATATTATTTATTTTTAACATGTTCTGATTCCTCAAGTCTTAACCTCTTCTCTGTCGGATTCTTTTTCGAATTTCCGGTCCAAAAAATACATTTTTTTTATTGCTGAAATTTAATATGTACTCTAGTCTAAATTTAAAAATGCCATTTTTCTTTTCAGAAAGCAGTTTTTTCTAGACTCACGGGTGGTCCAATATATTATATCTCGTCTACTGATCTCCAGTTTTCACTGCAATGCATCAAGATTTAGGCTTAAGAAAATATACTCTGATACTATATTTATTTATGTTATTGCTTTGAGGTTAATATTTGAGAAATAAAAGTAACACAAAAAAATATGTACATAAAAAAACTATTAAAATTATGTAAAAAATATTTCGGAAGAAAGGGGTAAACAATTTTTCATCATTTGACCAATACCACTGTTCAACTGGCTTTTTTACTATGCCCTGCATGATCCAAATACACAATAAAATTCTGACCTCTTCCTTACAAGTTGCACGCCATTCCCGCTGCTTTGAATGCATTTTAGATTTCTGGGAATGAAAGCATTGTTCAGCATATACATTAGTTTACTCCACTATCAGCTGGAACATAGAACCATCGAAAAAATACTCAAAATATTGAATCAAATTATCATCACTAAAGTTTACCAATATTCCAGGGTTTTCTGTAAAATCAAAACGAGGAGTAGCAGGACACACTGTTTTCTCTTCTACCCACATCCTCGCTGAGCTTATATCATCATCTTCAGGTTCACTAGACTCAGAAAAAATATCATCAGTTGATAAATCAGAGCTATCATCTTCCGAATTAGAAATATTAAATTCAGTGTCCTCAGACTCACTCTCCAAATCCATTATAAAAGCAATTTTGACGTGTAAAAATTACACTAGCGAGTGCGAATTTATAGAAAGTACAAAAAGATTCTGTTTTGGTTCGAGCGGGAAATCCTGCTTGGAAAATTGTGAAAGTAGTACTAGTTGCGCCAACTCTTAGAAATATTCGGAAATACAAAAAATAATCGCAGAATTCACAGAGGCGTCTGCGTAGCGACCAATTCAATTTCAGTGATGCAATTTTTTCCTTCGTCACATGGCATGCGACGCCGACTATACGGGCACGAAATTGCCAAACGTATGAGATGCGACGCCGACAGAGAAGGGGTTAATACTTTTCTCGTTATTTGCTCTAATTTTCGTAGTTGCAATAAAAGTGTCGAACAGAGCTTTTAACAATTTTTCATCATGTTCAAACACTAATAATAATAGCAAATTATATCTCATGACTGATACTTTTTGTTGTAGGACTTTCCCCACGTCAAAAACGAAATTTTTGATATTTTCTAATTTTTTCCCCCACCAAAAAAAGCGATCTTTAAAATAATAATAATAAAAAAAAAAAACAATCTCGACTTATATAATTTCATGCAAAAACATACATATAATTATATATATTTATATTATACATAATTGTATAATTCTTTCAATATATTTTGAATTACAAAATAATTGCTTACATATCGCATATTGAATTAGAAAAAGCTACACATATATATATATAATAACATATTTGAATGACACATAATTTTATAATTGTATACTACATATTTGTATTACAAAATAATTACTTATTTATGTATCAAATATATACGTTAAATTTTTTTTATTTATTTGTTACATATTTCTATTACATGTATTTTACGATATGATTTAATCAAAACAAGGGTGCTCCTGCAAGAAAAAATATCATAGAATATCTGAAACAGTCTTAAGAGTATTTTAACTCAGAATTCTATGCAAATTATAATTATGATAACTCAAAAAATATGAAATCATCTTTCCTTTGGATATGCCAACATATTTGGCATACAAATGTTTAGTTTGACCGTTTAAGAATATTTTTATCCCCTTCTTATGATTGGTGGTTCGTATTTCTATGCATTCATCCGAACCCCAAATTCCTATCCAGTTTTTCCTTTTAAGAATTATTTTGATCAAGTAAGACGCCTGGATAATTGTATTTATCCAAAAACAGTTCAAGGTCAGGTTGGACTTCTAAGAATCAAATTTGTTTGTTCTCGAGTCCCAGTGGGTCACATTTCTGGTGTGTTCCGTTTCTTCACACATAAACACTACTATGATCCACGGCAAATATTTTGGTTACGAATACTCAATTAAAATTTAAAAAAAATAAAGGTAGAAATAGCTTTTGGAATTGGAGGTTTGCAAATGCAAGTGACTTCTATTTTTGTCGTTTAAATGGAATCCGTATAAACATATTTTTTATCGTATTTATTTTTGTCTTCTCTTGGAAAAATACTCCTGACGAATGAAAGTTTAGGACATGCGGGATATATGGAGTTAAAAAAAAATAGAAAAACGTTTTAAGCTCTGGAATGATGAAAAAAATCAATCCTTCAATCGTGGATGTGATATGGTTTGAGTAAGAACCAAATATTTCTGAAGTTAAACAATTTTATTTCTTTTTTTACTTATTAGACTTAATAAGCTTTACGGAGAATGCACTCTAATAACTAAACCCTCGGAGAAATCAAATTTATTAATATAACTATAATATAAATAGGAGCACTTATTTATTCTCGTGAGCACTCCGGGCTTAAACACTTGCTAAATCTTTTCTTCTTGGATTAATAATATTAAGTGCAACCACAAGTCATTCACACTTTGCTTTCTTTTCATGCTTAATTTTCGACTAACATTCCCTACTCCACGACTAACACTTAAATAGAAGCTTGCATTTACATAAAATCAATGTCATCTCTACGGAAAGTGGTTTTTAACTAAAATCGCTGTTAAAAAGAGTAATTTATCCAAAAGGAGTAGTGGAAGCCCGAATAGAACCCGTTAGAAAGACATATGAGAACATACAATACTAGATGATTAGAAATCGTTTTTTCTTTTGCCCCTTACCATTCCTGAAAGTGTGTGGAATCAGCTGTGTGAACTCATCATAGATTATATTTTTAGCAATATAGCTATTCCGCTGTAGTTTGTAGATTAAAGTTATTACTTTATTTTGAGTTAATATTTTAAGAGTATAATATGAAAAAATTGTTTCTTTGTAATTTTGTCAAGTAAAAAAAAAAACAACAACCTTATTTGGATACAGGGAAGTTAATTCTTTATTTAATGTCTGAATGCCCTTTGAATGGGTTTGGACAATTGTTGTAGTAATAATTCTTCTAGATAATTCAATAACACAAAGAAGCATAGGTTAAGTCAGCTTTTCTCAAACTGTGGGGTGAGCACCCTTAGGGGCGCGTGATAACTCTACATATCGAGGGGGGGGGAGCATATTGAAAAATCAAAAACAAAAGATTATTTTAAAAAAAATATTAATTTACTGAAAACAAACAAAATACATTTGGATAAAAAAGAAATAAATACACATTTTACTAATATAGTGGACTTATAAATACATCAGTATTGCACAATTTATTTTATATCTAATTTATCAATACTAAGTTAAGAACAAGTTTAATAATTACCCCATTGGACCCCTGGTCTTCTTATATATAAAATTATATACACAAATTAACACTTATTTTGATAATTTCTATGGTTTATAATTGATACCTTAAATGCCTATTAAAAGATAAGTGATTCGCTCCCCAATGCTACCGTTTTCTACGTAGGCGTGCGTATGTGTGTTGGGAAGGGGAAGAAAAGGAATAAATAAGTAAATCCTCTGAAATAAGTAAATCCTTCACAAACAATACCAAGGTTTTATTATTGCATTCCAAAGACTTCGGAATCATTTTTTAAATAGCAGTGCACAGAAAAGATCGTACTTCGGAAAGACGTATATATACGTCAGGGGAAATTAACGCTTTGGCTGAGCGAGACATTTATATACGGTGGTGACAGATTAAAATCATATGGGAGCTTTAGCGTCAAAGTATATTATTATTGAATTCATACATTGTTATTGCATGAAAGGGAGAAGGATGCGATAAAAATTATGATTGAATATCTGATCGGAGATATTGAAAGTTTGAGAAGCATTAGTTTAAGTAACGCAGTATTTACAGATACCGCTGGATAAATAATTCAGTCAATATTAAAATAGGCACCTTGGATTAAATTTATTGGCATTATAATTTGCCAGTTAACTAGGAGCAACTTCTTGGTCATACAAAAGAACAGACACATTCGTTGCTATATAAAACACATATTAAACAAAAATAGCCTACTAGGTTGATGTAGTTAATTAGTGGTGATGTGTACTCATTGATTCTTTTAATAATTTCTGAAATTTTTGTTGCAACTTAACAAATTTGATATTAATGTTAACGGTTCGAAGTGGAAAAATGAACTGTAAAAGGTATATTTAAATAAAATATTGGTTAACAGATATACGATGATTGGGAGCTCAATTTGGAATTCATCACCAATATGCTGTTATATATGTGTACGGTGTTACCGAATTCTACCTTCATATTCAGAGGCGTTAGAGTAAGCAGCATGGGGACGTCAAATCTTCATAGAACATGGGATCGCAAACCACGTTTAGCTGGAGTAATTCGCAAAAACAATTATGAAGGGTATCATGCCGAGTGGAATGGAAATACGTAATACAAGATAAGAAATACATTTATTAGATGTAAAATATGTTTACAATATGAATAATACATCACAGCTTGTCGTCAGAATGGGAATGGCAGGTAAGTGACCAGGAATTGTTAGAAATTGAGGTCGAGTAGGTCACAGTAGAGGCAATACCAATAGACGAAGGATTGTTGGACGTATTCAAACAAATCCGGTGTGCTGACAATGTGAGTATGGAATTGGTAATCAAATGTTGTTCATCGAAAAATGTGCGGGAGCACATTTTTCGATGGACATACATGGACAGCACATATATGGACACACATACATGGACAGCACTTCCTGATGAACAGTAGCCAATATTCCTTGTACCAACTCCATTAGAAGTGAGAAATTTGCATACGTGCAGGTTTCTTCAATCCTACCACGGCTCTCCGAGTCCACGAATTCGTTTGGCTATTACCCTCGTTTGGCTCAACATCCTCCCAAAGGCTATTGTAATCACAAATTTCTCATACTAAACGTAGATTGCCACCCTATGTACTGTGGTGATTTGTTATCCCCATTCTGCCTACAATGAATTTATCAGTCCGGTTCGGTAAAATCCTGTATATGTTACTTAATTATGACATTCGTATAAAACATTTAAAATTTACTTACATATTATTAAAAAAAAATGTGTAAATTTCTATTTACACTCAAGGACAAAAAAATTAGCTCTTCAAGAAATAATTGCGAGATCCTAACGAAACTTGACAAGAAGGTACATGTCGGGGAGATATGCAAATGATTAGAAAAACAGAGTAATTGTGCGTTACGTATAGCCGGTAGAAGGCGTTTAACGTCGTTCTCTGTGGAGTATAAAACAGGTAACCAAAGCTTGTTTGAGTGTGCTGAATCACTTACAAAAGAAGTAAGAGGCAGACATGCCATTACGCCGTTTTCGAAGACAATATGAGCAGCTGTCACAGTTTAAGAGAGGGAGAATCAACGGCATGATGGAAGCTGGGTGCTCAGCTAGGCGAGTAGCTCGTCAACTAGGCCGCTCTGATTGTGTTGTGAGGACGTGTTGAGACCAGTGGATACGAGAGATGTCATTTACACGAAGACCGGGATCAGGACGCCCTCGCCAGACCAGTCGTCGAGAAGACCACCACATCGTAAGAAATGCACGCATAACCTGAAAGAAACCTGCTTCATCGACTGCCATCCAGGCACTAGTAGCACCTTCACTAGGGCCCTGTGACTTCTCGAGTTATACGAAGGCGCCTGTCTGAAGGACATTTGGGATCTCGGCGTCCATTACGGTGCTGCCCTTGACGCCCATCTTTCACTGCCTCCATTTGGAGTGGTGCCACGCACGAGGAAACTAGACTGCAGCGGAATGGAACCATGTCGTCTTTAGCGACGAATCCAGATTCAATCTTAGCAGTGAGGACAATCGTGTTCGTGTGTGGAGATCCCACGGTGAAAACCTCAATCCTGCTTTTGCTTTACAGCGACACACCGCTCCCAAGCCCTTGTCTACAATACACGATCACCCCTAGTATTCATACGTAGCACCATGACAGCCCAGCGATATGTCGATGACATCCTGCAACCACATGTGTTGCCTTTCATGCAATGGCTCCCAGGAGCCATTTTTCAACAAGACAATGCTCGGCCTCACACGGCAAGGGTGTCAAAGACTGTTTCCGCAATATTACTACCCTTCCTTGGCCTTCCCAATCTCCAGATTTGTCTCCAATCGAGCATATCTGGGACGACGAGTTAGACATCCCACGAGTTTGTATGAACTAGAGGCAAAGTTACAGCAAATATGGAAAGAAATGTCTCAAGACATCATATAGAACTTATATGACTGAATGCTTGATCGTATCACATCGGGCATTCGTGCTAGAGGGGGTTCAACAGCGTATTACATTCTCCGTTCTTTTGTCTTTTTCTCTGAAATAAATGATCTTTTTTCTTTGATTTTCAAATCATTTATTTTTATCAAAGTAGTCATTGCGTATGTAAAATTTCGTTTCATTTTGACGACTCCTTCTTAGTGCTCTAATTTTTTTGTCCTTAAGTGTATTTTTTTAAGAAAATTTTGCCAGAAAATTTAATAATACGAACTGTCAATATGATATAAATAAACAATGGAGCCAAATAAAATTGGTCATCGTTGTTAAGAAATGTTTTAACTAGTGTAAATTTTTTTCTTATGGAATTATTAGATGGTTTATTCAAATCCTTTGAAGAATACTGTTTAAACATACAACTTTTGAATTTATAAAATACTAGCTTTTACCCGCGGCTCCACTCACGTTGGTGTCTTTAAATAACTGTCAAAGTCGTAATTATTATCATTAGAAAGTAAATAATATAATATGGTAATTTTTTTATTGCTTGACTGGAACCAACAAAATTTAAACATTCTAGAATTGAGCTTAGTTTAAAAAAACTGAAAACGCAATTTATTATAATAATAATTAACAACAAAAATTCAATAACTTAAACTATTAATATCTTTAAAAATCGAAAGTATCATCTACGTTTAATATATAATTCCTCTTTAAAAGTGCTAAAAACAGAATATTATTCTAAGATGCTACTGTATACCATATTACATGTTCTTCCGACAGTTGCAAATATGTGAAGATTTGGGCATTGGGCACACCGATCAGGCTACATATAGTTGACCTTGGGAAAAACATTGCTTTTACAAATGCACCCCTGCTTACCTGAAATGTTAGCTTTGTTAAAAGCAACAGTAAAATTGGAAATTGAACTTGTTTGAATTGAAATGGTAGGTCAGTAGGGATACTTGGAATTCGAGGTATGATAACACTATCCCTTTTCATGACATATGTTAAAATATTGGCACTAAGTATATTCTGCATCAGTTTTGTGATCCAAAGCCTCGTTCCTTTACATAGTCGAGGAGCATCGAGATTTTGCTTAAGTATAACTGGTACAGTTAGTTTTTAATTGAAGTATATGTGCGGGTACACCCGAAAGTTCAAGTGAATTTAAGAACTCCGTGGGATATCAAGTACTTTTTTCTTTATTCAGGATTGTATTAATTAATAAATATTTCTTCATCCCTCCTCTCCCCCGCACGTCATTTAAATTTTCAATGTTGATTTTATGGACAATGTCATTGTTAGGCGCCAAGATTGATCTTGCTCGCAACCACTGATCCCAATTTAAATTTTGTTGCAAGCCCGGGTAAATTTGAGCAATAAGATTTACATCATTTTCTTCTACATTACAAAATTATCTGGAAGTAAAATATAACCTCCAGCATTTGCGTTCAAACATCCATAACCGATTTTCAATTGCGTCTGTGCATAATGTTCCGAGTCTACGTCATTATGAGGATGCACTCTCATATTCGTTTTCAGACTGAATTGTTCAACTTTTGCCCATAAGCTTAAATTCACCAGCCAATGTATAATAAAGCTACCATTCCTCCTATAATATCTGTACTATCTCGTAAATCCTGAAGAGTCCGATTAAACGCTTCTATAGCTTTCTTGTGAGACATCGTACTTTCATCCCACACTAAAAGCTTGTTTCTTATGCCACCGGATCTCGACTGCGTCAGTTCCACGCCCACGAAATTCATCATGTCAAGGGGCTGCATGTACGCCTGTCGTTGGCCGTAGCCTTGGGCACCATACAGGTGACAGTACGATTTAGCTCGGTTCCACCCCAATTTTGAGGGAGAGCACCCTGGGGAGGGTCAGAGGCCTCCCACCTCTCTTCCCCATCCACCAACCTCATGAGAGGACTTGCGGCTCGACGGCTATTTAGAGTACCCCCATGCCGCAAAGGCACTATACATTTACAAACATCCATGTCTTCTACGGGATTCGAACCCAGGCCCTACGGCACAACAGTCAGCATCGCTAACCACTATACCGGATGGGCGACTACTAAAAGCTTACATTGTGGAAGCATCCTGCTTTGAGAGCTATTTTTTCTGAAATTTCAGATGAGTGAATCTTCAAATGCAAGATTAAGCGATAATTTTAAAACGGAATGTGCAGTACGACCGTTGGTCAGTAAAATCGTGGCTATACCAGAAGAAGTCATAGCAACTGCTATCTTCTGGGTTTTTCTGATAGTCATTAATAATAAGTTTTGCTAAAACCTTTTTCCGGTTCCTCCAGGGGCGTCGAGAAAAAAGAGTGCATCACTGCCGGATTCTATTTTACGTAACACTTGTTGGAAAACGTGACTTTGTTCTGGAGTTAATTGAGGGATAAATTCTGTTACTTGATGTTGCAATACTATAAAATCGTAGTTTAATTCTCAAAGAATTTCATTATAAAAGCTATTTCCGTCCCCCGACACGTCTAGGACTAAACATTCCAAAATCATGTAGCTTCTTCCCAACCATTCTGAAAACCTTTATTGCGTTTCGTTGTAGACGTGTTCGTTGAAAGGCATATTTGGTATAAAAAATCTTCTTTGGTAAAATATCTTCCGCTATGTAGTCTTTGTACTTATTCCAAAAATTCAAATTAATAAATACTTTCAAAACTAATTAAACTAATCAAAACTACTAAAGGGATCAAAACTTTTTATGAAACTGTCAATTAATATTACCATAGAATTTTCAATATCACGCGCGCGCAATTCGCTAAAACTTTATTTCGTTTCCCTCTTTAAAAAGTGGGAGAAAATTTGCATTAAAATATCTGGGATTGTCGGAATAATGAACTTCTTAGCCAACTTGGCGATGTTTCTCAAAGTTTGAGTTTGACATTTAACAAACGTAACGTAATACACGTTAGACATTTAATAAAAAACCATATAAAAATTGGTTTTTGTAAAGATGTTAAATTATACTATGTTTCAGTTATTTGTTACAAATGTGTGAGAAAATTTTTATTAAAATTTCCATTATTGACCACAAATGCATAATTTTGCGCCAACTTGGCGGGGAGTAAGCAACGTCAACGTTTTACCCGCATAGCTCCCATTCTCGTAGGAATATGAAGATAAAATATATTTTACGATACTCCCTGATAAAGTAGCTTTCCATTCGGGAAAGAATTTTTAAAATCTGACCAGAAGTTCTCGAGATTAGCCGGAACAAACAGACAGACAGACAGACAGACAGACAGACAAAAATTTTAAAAATTGATTTTTTGATTTACCGTATATACATTTAAATGCATTCAGTAAAAAGCTGCTAATTTGAAATTACAAACAGACACTTCAATTTTATTTATTTGTATAGATAGATATGGCAGTCTCATATATTCACTGGATAATTTAGACATATGTAATAGAATAAACCCCCATAATGCTATGCGTAAATGTTTTTCTTTCTATTAAAATTATGCACCAGGTTAGGAGTTATTCTTATATAAAGAAAATAAAACTTTTTTTTTATTCCAATGCTTGAATTGGAAAGTTAATGTATGACAATTAGTTTAAATAAGAATAAAAGTAAAGAAAGCCTCCCTGAAATTCTGAGTCACATTGAATCATTCAAATAATGGCTTGCGCAATGGGATAGTAAATTCTGTATTAAACTATTAAAGCAACTAATAGATAATTGTTCTTTTAACTTTGACTCTAAAGGCAACTTGATTCCACCCAGCGTCGATTTGTTAACATAATTAAATTTAGTTTGGGAGTAAAAAGTGTTTTGATAAGGCAAGCGAAAGATAATTTCTTTCATAATAAGATAGCGCTTAACGAAGCTAAATGTCATTTGAAGCAATTTGCGCAGCATCTACCACAAATGTTATCAACAAGTATTCATGAACGCTTTATTGAGTAGCCATTCGTGTGTTAAATTATTATGTTCATCGGAGCGCAAATGGAAGTTAATTGAATCTTATGTGTATAGAAGCCAAGCTAAAATTTTTGCTCACACTTTCAGTAAAGAAAAATTATAATCATGAGACGTTAAAGACGTAACGAAGTAGAAGCAAGAATAATTTGTTAACAAGAATTAATGTGTATTTTATATTTTTAACAGATGTGTTTGCGTGACACTCTTCCCGGGAAAGGTCAGAATATTCTTATGCCAGGATAAATTGTATCAGTAAGGTACTATGCCTTAAAATTAACTTGAAGTCTGAAAATGTAATACAGTACAACGTAATGTGTTGCTTTTTGAAATTTCTTTTTGTTTCTTTGATGAGAAAATTTGATAAAAAAGCATGGGTACAAAGCGAGAAAAAGTTAAAATTCTGTCTTATTGTTCACTAAAATTGTATTTTTACATCGTGTCGAAAGCAATTATTTGAAAATTCATAAATTAATTTATTTTCTAATAATCAAGACAAATATGAAATATGGTACTAAACCTTAAATGTGGTGCAGGTTGCTTCTGCTAGCAACTGTAATAAACTAGAAGGGGATCAACTCTGTGTTGCCTGAGTAATTGCTGGTCTACGCAATAGCTGCCCGAAGAACATTGTATTGTATGTAGCTAACTTACAAACTCACAGATTATGAAGTAGATACCAGGGACGTCTTAAGAATTCTTGAGGCCATGGGCCCTTTCACAAAAGTAGGCCCTGGGCCCATACACAAGTAGAGACTCCATATACAATCTCGTATGATCCTTAAAAGTGGCATTAGATACCATACGTTGTCAGATACTCGTACAAACAATAACACGAAACAAATTAATGTGCATGACTTACAATTGCACAAACCAGCTCAACCGACTGCCGCCTTTTGATTGAATGAGTAATGATGGTAGGTTTATGCCTATACATGGGCGAGGGTCATCAGTTGATATATCGCCCGAAATTCCCAGTTTTTTGGAAAATAAAATGGGAAATAACATTCAACAGTTGAAATTATTCGAATTATGATCTAGTAAAGACTGATTCGAGAACAAGATGAGGCCCCCATTGAAGCCAAGGCCCGGGCCTAGTTGACCCATGCCTAAGACGTCCCTGGCAGATACCTATTGGCTAAATACTTTGCCGAACTCATCAGTTATGGTGACCAGCAATGCACTTCTAGTTATGTACGCAATTAAATCAACAATCTTCGCTTCAAAGGAGGAAGTATGCTTAGCTATGCTGAAAGCAAGGGTTAGATGCATAATGCAGAAGAATATGTCTCACTCACTCACCTGCTGTGTCGTTTTACAAACGGGTCTTTTTTAAGACCGATTTATCCTCATACACAAGTGCACTCAACATCTAGAATATCTTAGGCCAGTGTTTCTCAAACTTTCTATATTTGCGGTACAATTTTCAATCATAATTTCATCGCACCACTCCTTACAATAGCAATGTATTGATTTCAATAATAATATACTTTGAAGTAAAGCTACAATACGACTTTAATTATAAACCGCACAAATTATCAAGACAAGTATTAAATATTGTACATAATTTTATGATACGCCCATAGGGCCATAGTAATAATTAAATTTGTTCTTAACTTAGTATCATTAAATTAATTATAAAATGCATTGTGCAATATACTGATACATTTATATGTATATTATATTAGTGTAAATGCGTATTTTATTTTTTATTATGTCAGAATGTATTTTGTTTTTTTGCTTCCTTTCAGTAAATTAATAATTTTTTAAAATAATCTTTTGATTTCGACTTTTCGATATTCACGCCCCCCCTAGGAAACGCACCCCACAGTTTGAGAAACATTGTCTTAGGAAGCTTGCTTTGGAAACCATTCATAAAATCCCGTGTAATATGTTGAAGATCTATACTGATGGCAGCATGGGTGAAAGCGTTGTCTCGGGTAGTGGAATTTTCATCAAAATAGGGTAATGGTATTAAGATCTGCAAGAGAAATCCTGACTACTGATTCAGTTATCAGACAGAACTTTTAGCTATTGAGGAGGCTTTGAAATTTTGCATTACTCAGATTATCAATACAGATATTTGGATATTGAGTGATAGCTGAATCTGTAATCAGCATCTCTTTAAATGGAGGACATGGTGACAGCATGACAGCGAGTATAGTCCAGCTTTTGAATTGCTTGAGCGCAAGTGTTAATACCTTATTTTAGTGGGTACCGCTACATGTGAATGTCTACGGGTAAAATATTGCAGTAGGTCCGGCCTGAGAGGGCAGTCATGAGAATTTTACACGTCGTGGCTGCCTTTCCTTTTCAGAAATTGCTAACCAGGTCAAACAAGATATGAGTTCCTTTTGGAGGCAGGTCCCAGTACATGAATGGTATGAATGAAAAACATCCTGGTGCTACTTTGATTGAGACAAGAAGTAAGAGAGATGAAATGATTCTTGCTAGGCTTTGCAGTGGACACGCACGAGAACTACGGCATGTGGCAGGCCTTAATGTAACTTCCTCGCCCGAATTGCAATATGACCGAAGCCGCATCTGCCCACATCTTAGCTTATATTGTATCTTAGCTCTTAAGTCCTACAGTTATTCATTGTTTAAAGCGTACGGATTCATGGACTTGATCTAGATATTTCTGTCAATCAAGTGGAATATGAAGCAACAGCAATGACATATTACAATAATAATAAATTTAAAAAAGAAAACAATTTAACATATTTCTCTCTGTGACAGTAAAATAATTAAATTAATTATAAATTCGAGGAGCGAAATTTTTCTAATAATAGAGATTCCAAAAATTTATCATAATGCATTACATGCAAGAAAGGACGCATATTTAGCGTTGTCAATGAGTTTATTATATATATTATGTTTATATAATAAAAAGATAATTAGATTGGAAGGGCAATAAAAAGGTAACACATTTGTCGCAATATGCAGCTAAGTATTGTCGAATAGTATATTCTAGTACAGGTGTTTCTGAAGACCTTAGAAGGTTGATTTACGTTAAATTCGCCAAGGCTGAAATTCTTTATGTTGATGCAGTGTAGAAATTTGGGGATTGTAGTGAACAGGAGTATTGTTTTGGGTTCATACACTCCGATATGTGAGCATTGTGTGTTTGATTAAAAGGGATATTTGCACACATTTTTCTATAATGAAATTTTTATAAATAAAAAATTTTAACGTGTAGAGAAAAAAAATGTTAAGAAAGGTTTTATAATTTAGTTGAAATTGTTTTTATCGAGATATTATTTTGCGCAATGCAGTGTATTACAACATTTTGATAAAGGTTTCTTAAAGTAAATCAAAAATAAGTTAACTCTTTAACACTACTTTCCAATTTATATACACTCATGTCCATAAATTAAGGATAATAAAGGTCAGGCAAAGAAAGAGACAGAAGCAAAACAAATTTGACTTATTTGTAAAGTCTATTTATTAAACAAAATGTAAAGAGCAAAAAAGATGCTATATGTTTGACATAATTAATAAAAATTGTGATTTTTACCCCCGGAGCAAATTTCAAAAAAGAACCTTTTACAAAAAACAGTATAACATGGTTAGTATGATGGTTAATACAGAGTATGTCTCCCGGACGATGCAATACAGGCCTTACAACGCCTACGCATGCTGAGTATCAAATTATCAATCTGATCTTGGGGAATATTCCACCACTCATCAAGCAATGCCCTCCTAAGTTTCGGTAGACAGGGGGGAGGGGGTTGACGGGCTGCAATTCGTCGGCCAAGCATATCCCACACATGCTCTTTTGTGATTCAAGTCCGCTGAGTATGCTGGCCAATCCATACGGGTGATATCCTCCGATTGAAGGCATTCGTCTACAATGTTTACACGGTGAGGACGGGTGTTGTCATCCGTAAACAGAAATTCAGCACCCATGGCACCCCGAAACAAACGTACATGTTTTTCCAGAATGACATCCCAATAGATGTGGCCTGTCATCGTTACACTCTGAACATGCAGGTCAGTTCTGGAACCAAGAATAATTCCTCCCCAAACGAGTCATCCTGCAGCACCGTAACGGTGTCGTTCAATGGTGCTCTATTGGTGGTAACGGATACCTGGCGCTCTCCATATGAAAGTCCAGTGAGAATCAGACTGCAAACTAAACCTGGACTCGTCGAAAAACATCACACAAGACCACTGTTACGGTGTTCACAATGCATGCTCTCTACTCCAGGTTAATCGCAGGCGATAGTGAGTAACGGATAGGCAAGCCTAAGAGCATTTAGACCAATGTGCCCTAAGCGTCTGTACACGGTCTGCCTTGAAACTGTCGTACCGGTACCGGTAGCTGAAGAGAGCTGACGAGATAGGTCTGATGCTGTGCTCCGTCTGTTTCTTTTGGCAGTAACTACCAAATACCGGTCCTCATTCGGCGTTGTAACTCGGGGGTGACCTGTGCTGTAACATCTACTCACATTACCATCATCTTGGAATCATTGCCAATGCCTGGAGATGACACTCTGGGCGATTCCAAGTTCCTCGGATACGTCCAGCTGTTACGTCTACTTTCCAGTCGTCCGATAATTCTACCACTTAAAAAATCATCCAAATGCTTCCTTTGTGCCATAACTATGCGGTTATTGCACTGAAAATCTTTTAAAGCGCTTGTGAACAATTTTACTTCTTTGCCACCATTCCTTATATACCCCTCTTTTACACTCTCGTCATTGTGACGTACTATCAGCGCCATCTGGCAGTTTCCTGTAATTTGCATATTCTTCTTCAAGATGTGTGTGATAATTCTACAGGTGAGATTTTTATTTTAGAGTTCAATTTCTGTGTGATTCGGAATTATCCTTAATTTATGGACATGAGTGTATTTATAAATCGATAAAATTTAGTTACTAAATTTATTAAATGCTCTGCTAAATTTGAAATAAGAAGTCGGTAATTAAATTAATTGAGATTAATTTGTATTTACCTGAGATTTGGGATTATAAATAATTTATACATACAACTCTTTGATTAAATAATGATATAATTCAATAATATAATTAATTGAATAATAATTATATTAATTATCATATAATTACTCAATTTATAATTATTATAATTAATAAACCATTACTTATATATTACATATTTTTATGCTGTCGTAACGTAATTTTAAAATGATATATCAATGAAAGAAAGTTATTGACTGCCTTTTTCCACTAAGTTCTATATTGTTTTAATCCAGTTTAAAAGCGAGTTCAATTTTCAATCGCAGGAATTAAAATCATTAAATATTTTTATGCTTTTAATGTCTATAAATTATTTGAAAGGGAAAAATTTGCTTTCTTTCTAACATTAATTAACCGTGCTACAACGACACATTTCAAAATATCTACATATCTATTTTTAATATCAGCTATATGCCTTTTTTCCGATGAATTTCTTCTTTCATTTGAAAATTCTACAGCCACAACAAATGCAAGAAAAAGTCATGTTTCATTATGGAGCTTAAATATTGCTTTCAAATGGTACATGCCAGAAATATACTAGGTGAACTATTTATTTTTACCACGTTCCGACTTGTGTATTGCTGTTTCGCATCTTATGCATGTACCAAATTTGACAGACGCGTTTCGTAGGCTTGAGCTTTAGAATTTATTGCTTTTATATGAAATAGTTGCACGTTTTAATGTGGAGTTGCTAGCACTAAATTGGAAACAGTTGTGGAAAAAGGAATATATTTTCTCTACCTTTTCCACCTCGCTTCAGATACAGGAATAAATTGCATATTTGAAGTTCAATATATCGTACAAGGAATTTAGTGGTACATTTTTATATTTTCCAATAGACAACTGTGTTCTTTCTAAGTTATCTTTTTAAGGAATATTCTTTATTGGATTTTCGAGCAGCTTTCGAATAAAATAAAACTAAGCAAGAACTCGATGAAAGAAGCTGAAATGCATTTATAGATATTTTAGAACTTTTTCAGTCCATTTTAGATCTTTAAATTCTACTTCTTGTTTTCAGATATATATATAATTCAATATTTTACTCCAGCATAATTCGTTGAGCATTAAAATCATTTATTATAATATTATTCATTGAATTTACAAATAAAGATATGGATCGAATGCATTCTATTTTTTTTTTTTTAGTTATTTGTTAATATTTAATATGTTATACTGATAATAGGGATTTAAATTGAAAAATTAATTTCGAGCAAATATTTTTTGAAGCTTTTATTTTTAGTTAAACATTTTGGGCTCAGGTGTTTTTCCTTTAATTTTGCGTGTTTTTTTATTTTTAAATATTACTTCATTTCCATGTATTACTTTTTTAGTTATTTGATGAATAATTATAATATTAAAGCCGGCTGGGTGGCGTGGTTAGTTTGTCGCTGACTTTCTGCACCCAAGGTTGTGGGTTCAACCCCGGTCCAAGTCGGTGGACTTTCATGATGCAGAAAATTGACAGTGTCCATGTCGTATGATTATACAACATTTAAAAGATCCCTAGTGTGTCTGTTTGTCTTGGGTGCTCTCGACAAAATTAAATCCTAGTACAGGTTCACATCGTCAGCGCTCAGGTGCCCCCCTAGGGAAGAAACTGGGCTTTAAAGTTATCTGCAGCGATTGGTATCCACTTAAATGGTGGCACTATAAATAGAGATACCAGCTTCTGGAAATGTACTAGGTCTGTATTGTTAAAACACCAATTCGCAGCCCGTTAGAATTTTAAAAAAACCTATAGGATTAAAAAGAGTTATTTGAATGCACATTAACTTTACTGAATCTCAGTCATGATTTAATTTGCAACTTAAACTTTTCACTGCCCGGTAATAAGTATTATATTTCGATTGTATATAATACATAAAGAAATATACAACGTTAAAATGTATTAAATATGTTTTATCAAAGGTTTTTTTTTCTTTTTTAAATTCATGAATTATTTCAGCTTTCCTTTAAGAAAATGTAAATGAATTTGAAATAAAAAAATTATTGCATAAAATTAATTTATATTGAAAGTTAGACGTAATTTAGTTTTCGCTTTGTTTGGTTGGTCATGTTTAATTGCTTGCTACAGGTATACATATATGAAAAGATAATAATTCTTGTTTTCCAACACCTGGAGAAACTTTTCCCTCTTATCAGTATAATATAAAGCTATAAGGCACTGGCCAATTCGGATCTTTTAAGCTCTTTATTTGGGAAAATAATGAACCGATGCAAATAAAAAACAATTCACTGCCTGAATTCTTATTTAAAAGTTACTAATTTTCAGTGGTTATTATCATTGATCGATTCCTTATATAAGTTGAAGAGGTGTGTGTTTTTTTGTATTTGATAGTTTGTGATTAAATAATTGTGAAAAATTCTTAATTATTTATCCAGAAGAAAACTCAAAAATACTTTTTGTCTTGCTAATCACTAAAATGAAATTGATTTGTAATAAAATGGTTATATTGGCATTTCTGAATTCGCTGAATATGAAGAGGGAGAAATCTCTTTCTCTCTTTCGCTCTTTATATATATATGTATATTTATATATAACATTATTACTCTAACTGTAAGTTTTGAATTTGTAATGTTTTGATGTGATTTTTTTTTGGTATAGTCTAAAAAAAAAGGCTTTTGGGAAATTTTTATGTTTAATGATGCATAATGCACAGAAAACTTTTAATTTTATCCACCTTTTATCATTTTTGCACATCATATTTTTCATTCCTACAACTGTTCCTTTCACAAAAAATACAGAAATAAATTTTTGCAAAAAGTTTGTTTTTTTAAAAAGATAACTTTTATTGTTTTGTTCGTAATTTAAGGAGTACATTTGAAAATGTGAAACATGTACAGCGATTTTAAAATGCAATCTTACCTTGTATTACAAAATGAGTAAGATGTAGAAGATATAGTTTTAAGTTTAATATTTTTTTTCGTCTGTAAATAGAAAAAAAAATAAAGATATGATAGTTTAATGTTAAAAGGGGCTATATTTGTGTGTCGAGTGACAATTGTTCTAAATTAAACATTTTCAAATTATGAACAATGAATATGTGAAAGTAATCTCTTAGATTTCTTAATATATATTTAAAAAAAACAATTTTTATATGAGTCATAATTTTTGTGATAAACGAGCAATTTATTACTTTTAGAAACATTTTATTAAAATTTAAAGAGTGCTTTGGTTGTTGGTTCTTTACTTCTTAATTATAATAGTAAAAGAGGTAAAAACTGACCATGAGCAGAACTAGATGGACCACTTTGCTGCTCCAAGATTTTTCTACTTTTAAAGCAACGTTTATTATTAAATAAAATCTGCAAACAACAGATTCCTAAAAAATCCGTTGTGGTAAGCACAGATATTTATAAGAATGTTCGAGGGAATATCTTTTTTGAAATTCTTCACATACTGGGGAGACATTTAAACGTTCTCAGACGGGATTGAAGTGAACCAATTTCGCTTAGAGATCAAATGTGCATGGTTATCAAAAGTTAACATACTTAAAATATGTTTTTTTGTTTCTTTTTCTCATATTAACTATTATCATTCCAATAAAATAATACATTCGATATTACTTGGTTTACAAAAATCTGGGGTTGCATTGTGTAAAGTTTTATTATTAATAATGCAAACGCTGTTGTACATGAGTAAATTTATTTAAAATAATGTTTAAGTGACTCTTGTACTGGTGCATGCTAAGATATCATATACTCCATAGAATAATAAACAAATAGCGCATCATGTTGCTCAAGTTCGCCTATAACATCAGAATTCCTCTCATCGATATCTTCAGCCCGATTTTTCTTTCTGCGCATAAATCATTTCGGACGCAGACTGTTGATTTCCTTGCCAAACCGAACTTTTTTAGCTATCTGAATGTAGTTTCTTGTGCCTCTTGGGATCCTGTGGTAGCGCACAATTTACGATATAACGTACTATTGTTAGACTTGTTTGTAATGAACAAAAAGTAGTTTTCATCATTTTAAAATGACCTTGTTTAAGACTTTGTGATAGCGGGCGGTTCCTGCTTACATCTGAACCCCCTTGCCTACTTATAAGCCCAGATAGATGTGGGGGAGAAACTGAATGATCCACAAACATAATTTCAATCTAATCAATTTACTAATTCCAAGTAACAATCAGACACAATACAATTCTAATTAAGGTAGATGATATATAGTAGATCGCAGAGGTGAGATTCTATAACACGGGGATACTACTACAGACTCTCAACTGAATCTAAGATAGCTTAAATACTCTCAAATATAACTACGTCGCACACTAATAAGCTAACTTCTACTTAATCAAGATCACAATACCTGTACTTTTTATGCATCGGATCTTACACTGGAAACTTGCAGGTGATCTCTCTCGGCTTGATCAATGTTGTTGGTTAAACGTTCTCTGATCTTTTTCCTGGACAACTCCAAGACTTCCAAATATAATACACTCTCTTTTAATCTTCAACTAACAACTAATTCGCAGACTTTATGTTAACTCCTTATTACCAACTCCAACGTGTCAACTCCTGAACTCTCGAAAACAGAATTTATATAATGTACTTCATTTACATAACCAAGTTTCTTTATCCGACGAAAGTTGGTTGAAGTAAATATTTTCTTTAACGAGTCATGGAGGGATTAGTAGAACCACCTATTGATCCTTCATAACTTTTTTACATATATAGTCTGATCCGTATTCATACATAAGTTCTCTACGACTCGGAGCATTACACTAAAAATCTCTAGCAATCTGAACTTTTGACTTCCTTGTCTCGAGTATGGAGAATATTTATTACCACATTTCATTAAAAGAACGATAGTAGCATTAATTTTTACTGTGTTCTGTATTCCATTTACTACAAAATACTATTCCCACTCTAAGAAACGCCGGAGCGTTCGAACAAACCAAACGTGGAATTTGTCACATGTGCTTGCAAAGAATTTTCCCCTAAAGTCTATATATACGGTTATGTCTATATGTCAGACGTTAAAAATTGACATCTTTATTTGGAAGCATTGACTTTATCTTTCGTAAAGTAGGTTTAGAGTAATTCATCCAAATACAAAAATTATCTTCATTTTTAAACACTAATTGTAAGAGGAAATTAAATTTTGTTCTTCTTTTGTAATATTGATTTATTTTCAAATTTTGAAAGGGAATTCGTAAGAAGACTGATAAGAGTTTGATGGTAATGATTTTAAGAAAATTCGCTTGTATTCTCTTTATCAATGGTATATGCTCAATAATGGGTATTGCAGAAAAGTAGGTTGGAAGAAAGTGAATTAAAAGTTGAGGTATTTTTATCGATTTTATAGATTCCGAACCTTTTTTGAATTGGCGAATATTTTACAGTAAATATTTTGATACCACCCCCTTTTCTAGTGAATATTTCGATATTGACCCCTCCTACTCTAGAGAAATAAGAGTGTACATAATATATAGTGAAAAAAAAAGAGTTAACTTATAAAAAATATCCTATTACTAAAAGAAAATAGGTTTTTTAATTTAATTTTTTTCTAAAGCCCCTATTTTTTTACTTGTGAATCTGAAATATCTATTGCCACAAATATATTTAAATGGGTAATATTATATATTTTAGTCATAGGATATTGTTGGAATTGAAACGCTACTGGATTTCTTCATTTAAATGAGTGGAATAAAAGTCTTAGCTTACCTGTTATAAAGACAGGCAGGGGTTTTGATGATACGAAGTAATCCGTAATAAACTATTGCTTAAAAAATAAATATAAATTGATAGTTTCAGCCTTTAAAGAATCACACGTTAATTCCTGGTTAGCATATTTAATTATGTTTTTTGGATAACATACGTAATGAAATGCAGTGGACGAAACATGTTTCCTACTGCTCTCAGACAAAGACAACACGTGCACTACAGAAATTAAAATGCACTATATCATTCAATTTAATGTAGGTCTGAATGTTGTGTAATCTTAAAGTTTTTCATTCACTTTCCGAACTACCAAAATATGTGAATTTTTGTACATTGATACAGAAATTATTTAAATACATACAATCAACATAAGGTAAACAGTATTAAAGTTTACTTTTGTTAGTACATAATTAGCGTGCTTTTAGTCTTTTTTGGGTTAATCTGACCAAGCCCCTCCGAGCCATCTCAACACCCCCTAATTTTTCTGGGTCTCTTACCACCCCCCTGAAAACCTCAAACGTCCACCTATCGCCCACGTTGAGAACTTATGATCTATTTGAATCTGAAACTATTTTTTTCCCTAAGAATAAAAATACTACCCTGAAAACACGTCTCAATGTCAAATTTCTTAATATTTCTTTAGAAGTTTCTTAAAAAAATTATTATATGGATTAATTTCTTACAAAAAATATATATACTTTTTTTTTGTTATTAGAAATATAGTTACAGGAAACAATGAAACACATGTAAGATAAAAATTTTCTACGATTAATTACAGAAAATACAAAAGCCTTCTTCACATTTCGAAAGATATAAGCAGAAATATAATTTAACGTTAAATGAACAGCTGTATTTGTCTTATCTTTTACCAAAAAATATTGTTGGTATAGAATAAAGATAATGATGGATAAATCAATATCTGCAATCTTGTTGTAAAACTGAAAGCATTATTAAAAATCTTTTAACTTATTACAATGCTCTTATCCAGGCATTTTTCGGGTTAAGCAAGAAATTTCTATTATCATAAAATATTAATCACATATAAAATA
Organism: Trichonephila clavata; assembly: GCA_019973975.1. NCBI lineage: Eukaryota > Metazoa > Arthropoda > Arachnida > Araneae > Nephilidae > Trichonephila > Trichonephila clavata. The sequence continues at coordinate 68,789 of BMAO01002905.1, forward strand.
AAACTAAAAATCGTTTCAGAAGACATCAGATAGGTAAAACACTGGTATTGAATGAGCTATCATCAAAATGGATGTTACCGAAACAGTAAGAAATTTTGGAAAGGAACTAAAAGAGCCTTTATTGATATATTTCTTTAAAAATGTTCAAATTTACCTGAAATTAAATTGTACATATTATTGTTATATATTTCCATTGTCCTCAAATAAATGTAAAAATAAGCTTTTATTTTTTATGAAAATCGGAGAGAGAAAACTTTAAATTAAATTGGGTATTAAATTTATAATGATTAGTAAAACATATTTTATAAATATGTTTTTTAGTTTGTTCCTTTTTAGAATGTAAATGATAATTTATAAGCAAAAATATATATATTGCTTATAAATTTTTACTAATGCCGAATCGCCGTAATGAACTTTATTATTATATATCAATAAATAAATAAATAATTTTTAAAGGAGCTCCTTTTTTTTACTAATAACAGCTGAAAATCCTTTTTATTTTTTATTCGAAATAATTAATTTTATAAGAAACGTAAGCTTGAAATATAAAAATTTCTTTATTTGGTATTACAATTACAAAAATATATTTACACTTGAAAATCTCGTGGAAGAGCAATTGTTTAAGTATCGCATTGGTAGAGAGAAAAATTATAAGCCATATTAGTGTTTTTAAAATAAATTATACAACTATGAATTACTTTGCAATCTATTAAAATTAACTTTAACTAGTTATAAATAAAACATACATTTAAAGTTTGCTTTCCTTTTACTTTCAAAGAAACTAGATTTTAGATATAAAATTTCTTGCTCATAACTTTTTTACGGCCTTTTTTCTTAAGAAAAGAATTATAATATTCAAGAAATTTTACAAAATAAATCAGATAGGTTAATATATTTTATTTTATTATATGTCATTTATTTAATTTTTTTAAAACATAGAACAAGGAAAAACAAGTAAATTGGAAAACAAAATGCATGAAAAAAAAACACCTTTTATTATTCCCTTTTGCACCAATTCATATTTCTTAAAAAAATTTCATTTCACCCAAAGAATTGCTACAAAACATACAAATGTATAAATTAAATACCTCATATTTTTCAGGTATACACAAAATACGGTCATTAATATAAAGGAACCATGAAGTCTGTAATTGAAAGTAATACCAAAAATTATGGAAACTGATTCAGTTAATCTGGAAGGGAGCTATAATGAAGGAGAATAAAAATGAAATAAAACCCGCAAAACACACGAAAACAAATTTTAGTTATGTTCCATTCAAAATCCGTTAAATGTTACTCTTATTGAAGAGCATTTGCATTTGACACAAATAGCGCCCCGCAAATGTGGGACAAAATGAAAAGCCAATGATGCAAGCTGTTATCCCACACTATGATTAAAGCGAATTAATAACAGTTAGAAGCAATACAGGTAAAATTATCGGCTTAAGTGCAGTTCAATATTATAAGACAATTGTCTCTTACTGTAGCTGTTTTTAAAATGGGGTCCTCAAATACCTGGGGGTCACCAGTGCTTCTTAGGGGGTCCGTAAAGTCTGTCGTGTAACGTTGAGATTTCCTTCTTTTACAGATTTTGAAAGGTCTAGTGGAAAAATTGAAAGATGTGCCGTACTAGAGTAGATCACTGAATAGTCAGCAATAAACAAACTCTCCTAGAAAATGTATTTCGATTACGAATACTAAGTGAGGGAGGGGTATTTAAGATCTTGGGGGGTCCGTGATGTCATGCTGATACATAAAGGGGACCGCGGCGATCAAAAGTTTAAGAACCGCTGTCATAGAGCTTTCTTTCAGATTGAAAGTGCGACATAGTAAGCAATCAATGAAAGAAACGACACTTAATCCCCGAAGACCCCTTGAGGTCAATTTTCGTAAAATTTGTTCTTAGCGGATCTTTACTCCATGAAAGGAACATGCCTAACAAATTTCAAGTGTGTAGGTTCAATAGTTCAGGAGAAATCGGGATGAGTGAGTGAGTCGATTTTCTCCTTTATATTAGATGATATGAATACAAAATAATTATACATTCAAAATAGTAATCATGTATATCACAACTGAAGTATAATTGTAAATAATAAATTGACAAATTAAGTGTTAAAAAACGATTTTCAGTTTGAATCATATGATTGTTAGTTTTTTATTGTTACGTATAATTTATCGATAAACCAATTTATTTATTCTTTTTAAACATTTTATTAATGAAAACAATGCAGAATAATTCTGTGGAAAAAAATTCGTCAAATTAAAATGGATAAATTTTTATTTCAGATCACATATATTAATAACAAAGAACTAATAAAGTGAGAACTTTAACATAGCTATATATCATTAAATTGTGACTTATAATTTTACGTTCAAATTTATTTCTTAAAAATAAGTAATTGAGAATTGTTTCTCTTTTTTTAACTAACAAAACTAGATTGAGGCTTAAAAATTTTCTACGTGCTCAAAACTGAGTGTAAGCAAGATAAAGAATATACATTTGTTCTGTAAAATATTAGTGTTTCCATTTGATTGCATCACTAAAGGCTTGATTAGAATTTTTAATTGAAAGTGTATACACTGCCTTTTACTTTAATGTAAAAAAATCCAATTAACTTTTATTTCACTTTAATGAACATCAACAATACAACACGTTGAACGATCACTGAGCCCCTAATCTTATTCAGAGCTTTTGCAGTAGGTAATATTTGCGTATAAATTTAATGAGACATATAGCCTTTTTAACTCCAAAGTTTGAGAAGAAAAAAAATTCAATCTTGGGAAATTAATTATTAAATTTTTCAGCATAAGCTATTTCAGTTATGCTATGCAATCGATATTATGTGGAACAACAGTTTTCCTTCAAAATATAAATTAAATTGAAGAACAATTACATTTCATCTATTGCCATTTAATGTTGCAAATAATCTGATTTCTCTTATTTTAAATATTCATTAAGAACCACAGCTGTATCTTATAGATTTCCTTTTATACTGACTGCTCTAGCCCATAAATCTCGAACCAATTACACGTGACACAATATTTTGAGCACGCTAGAGATCAAAATGGTTTGCATTTCATTTCAAAATGACACATTTCACATAGAAGTACAACCAGCAAACGTTAGTTATTAATTGCGGGCCGGTGGGGTGCACACTATTTTGTTATTGTCTTGATTTAGTAACGTCGTAGAAAAATTTTGCTTATGATGTAAAATTTGTCTACGCATAACATAGTCAATTTCATCAAAACAGCTATATTTTAACTTTTATTTTTATTAATTTTGCGATTTTTAGCTGTTATTTAACATGACTAGTTCAACAAAAGATCAAAAGTGCAAGGTGTAGGCGTAACAGAGATTTTCAAACTTGGTGAATCTAGAAATATGGTATTATTAGTTAAGACGACAAAGCGATGCATGTTTTATGTTATGAAATAATGGTATGCAGATCTTCGCTATTAAAATGGCATTTTGAAACAAATCACAAATCCTCTTGTCAAAACAGTGAGCTATTGCAAAAATAATTAATTGATAAGAAACCGTTTGACAGACGAATTTATTTTAGCATACATTCCACTAAAACATCTTAATACCAATATATTATTTGTCATCTAATCTGCAACAACAAAAGTCATACTAATGTTACTTTAATTTGAAGGACATATACAAACCAAAATATTTACTACTATATAGCACAAAAGATGTTTTTTTCGCAGTAAACAAAGAGTTTCGAGTTGTTAGTATTTAGTTTTATTATTTTCTCAATAGTTATAAGTCAGAATTATTTGACTGCACGTCTTTACCTCCCTTAACACTTCTTTAAAAAATATGGCACGTTGATCCATAAAGGTTTGCCACCCCTGTCAAGCTTAACTAGAGACTAGTCAATATGAACTCTTTTAAAGGAATTTATTTTGGTTATTAGATACAATACGGTGCAATTTTCATAGCTGTAATGTAATTTCTGTGTTATTTTAAAACTCTTTTTAACAGGAAGAATTATGTACGTATTTTAATTGAAATCTCATTTTTCTCCAGATACAATATCTAATTATAAGAAATATACAAGGAAAGTGTTTCAATATATTTCAAAGGTTATCAATCAGTAATCAAAACAAAGCTAAAATAATATTAATTTCAAATTATCTAAGCATTTTCTGTATTTACAGATGAAGTTTCTTAAAACTAAGAGTTTTCATACCTACTCGTTCGGTAATTTTAAATTAAGAGCAACTCAAGATGTTTACTAGTTTACCAATAGACCAATTACTGCTAATGAGCCTCATAATTATTAACTGGTTACATGATCGAAATAACAGTAACAAACATTTATCGAAAATTGCCATCACGCCATTGAGGAATAAACATGTGAAATTCATTAGAACTTTGAAATTCATTTATTAGACCTGTAAAGAAAATAAACTCACGAAAACAGCTAAGATTTTTGAACAATCAAATTCTATGCATATCAAGGGTATATAACTGTGAGGAAGACTATATATATATATATATATATATATATTCTGAATTCTTTATAAGTCTGAAAAAAGTTATAAACTAACCCAGGATCGTATGAACATGGCTCATTGCATGGACTACTGCACATTTTCATGTCCTTTCCTTTGTTGTTATTCAAAAATAATTATGTCTCCTAAGAATTTTTCTCTTTTTTTCTAGATGATCTGTTGAACATACACGTCAAGTCAAAGTGAATAGAGCGATTACAAACGGATATAACTATTTAACGAAAAAGAATTTTCCAATAAGATTTATACAGAATGTAGACGGATGATTTTGTATTAATACATCATAGATGTTCTATGGAACTCCCCTTGGTCACACGGTAGGTGATACTCCATTTCACGGCATGCATTCTTCAGTTGTTTTGGGCATGGGAGGCACATACCCCCTGTGTCTTTCACACAATCCCATAAAAAATCGCAGGGTGTCAAGTCCTGCAATCTCGTTGGCCCACAGCAGAAGACATCGTCGGCATCTTCGAACAACCCAACGCTTTGGAAAGTGTTGATTTAAAAATGTGTGAACCTTCGTTCCCCAGTGTGGAGGTACTCCATCTTGCTGAAAGATGTAATCCGTGGAATCGGAGTCTAGCTGTGGAGTTAACCATAGCTGAAGCATGTCAAGGTGGTAAGCATTTGATGTAACACATCGTTCATAGGAGAAAAGTGGACCGTACATTTTCGTGATGAGATCTAGCAGAACATATTAACTTTCACTGAGTCCTGTTCATGTTCAATTACAGTGTAAGGCCTCTCATTACTCCATATGCGACTCTTGTACCGCTTAAACTTTCCACTTATGTGGAAGGTTGATTCTTCGCTAAACATGAGACGATCAGCCATTGTTTCATCTTCCGTGCTTTGCACCATAAACGTAGCGTAATTCTATGTTTGCCGCAGTCTTCTAGTTTCAATTGCTGTACCAGCTGAATTACGTAGGGTGTCATTTTCAGCTTCTGTCTGAGAACACGCCATATTGTTTTGGTGGCATTTGTAACTCCATGCTACCATCATACGTCCATTTCCGTGCACTTTGTTCATACGTGTGGTGAGTTCTTTCAACGTTTTCCGCTGAAACATGTGGGATTCCACTACTTTTCCCCCCTTGCAGAAACATCTTGTTTTTTGAAACATCTCATGCCATTTGCGTTTGTTGTTCGCATTTGGAAGTCCTTGATTGTAACGCTGACGAAATATTCTCTGCATTGTGGTGACAGAATGCCAATTGTAAATCATAACAAGGAAAATCCTTTCTGCACTGTACTTGCTATTTTACCTAATTAGACGCCCGCAATGAACAGGTTTCTTGTCGTTGCGAAGTTTGAAATCGCACATGTGTAGGCCTCCACTTCACTGCACTTACACCATACGGAAAAAAATTTTGAAGTTTCGTTTGCATTCTGTGTAAATATTATCGATAAATTATTTTCCATTAAATAATGATAGCAGTTTGCAATCGCTATATTCATATTATCTTACCCTGTATTTATTTGCATTTTCTTATGCATTTTAACATTTGACTGGCTTATGAAACTCATTTCAATATGAAATGCCAATAGCCCTCATATTGCTTTATAGTAGGAAGTTAATATAACACTCACTCAGTATGAAATGTTTTATAAAGATAAAAAAAAAAGTTTCTTGAGAATCAGAGAAATTATAAGAATTATTTCTAAAGAAGAAAAGGTACAGTTTTGTTGGTAAATATGTCATCATGCAAAGATATTCCTTAAAGCAGTCTCCAACACAGTTTTTATGTTTGTATACACGAGGTCTAGAGCATCCATTAAATGGACAAGAGATACTGATATACCCTCAACATAAGTAGAAAAAACACATTCAGGATAGTTTGACATTCTCAAGAACTAATACAAAAACTGCAGCAATGACCAAAAAAGGCATCAGAATTTTCTGAAGAGAGGGAATTTTAAAGAACAATTCTTTATTTATCTTTTCCTATTTCATTCATTCGAAATATTATAAAAAGTTTTAGTTTAACGAAGCTTCCTTTTTTTTTTTTGAAATTTTTCTTTGCCTCTGAATAAAACACGAAATAATCTTACATTTTTATTACACTTGTATATTTATTCACATTTAAAGCAAACAATATCAATGTACATTTAAAATATTTTATTTTATTAATGAATTGAAAAATGAGGTGATGGTGACGGACCTTGCAATTTCGCGTATTGGTTAAGTGATACTGTTATATCTGAACTAGTAACGATATCTGAACTGGTGCCCGATTCTAAATATTTCCACCTCTGCAAAGTGACAACTTAGCCCATCTACTCGAAGGAATCAGGAATGGAATCCAAGAATAGACATTGTTAGTCATGAGTGTGACCATGACCATTTGGTTACCAAAACTACTAACTAAGATGAAAGTAAGCTTCAGTAATCCATGATCATTATTTTAAGAAATCAAGAGATCATTTTGGGTGTGAATAAATATTTCCATAACACAGTTTTCAAACCCACAAATGTTAAAATAGAACCAACTATTTTTGCAAAATTACTCTTAAAAATGAGTTTACAATGATTTCATGAACAGCGCTATATATGAATTATGTTGCAATTAAAAGAACGTGGAACAGAGCATTTATAGGATTCACTTGTAGCTGACCCTTTGTAAGTAAATTAAGCTCAGTATTTATTTTCCCCTTTGATCCATTATCGAGACAATCTAGGTATATAAAAACACTATAAATAAAAAAAAAGAATTTTTCATAGTTTCGTTAATTTATTAGTATTACTGATTTCACTTATTTCAATATTTACTTGTTTTCAAATCCTACCTCTGTGGTCATACATAAACTACTTTCTGATTACCTGCTAGTTGAAAGTTATTATATTTTATCGGGAATACTGAAGGACTGTTTAATTAGAAGAAATTTTTGTACATTATGCTATTGAATTACCAAAAAAAGTATTATGATTTGAAACTGAACAATGGTTGAACGGAAGTTTCCCCCCGAAGTGACCGGCCTGCAGCTCTAAACCCTATAGGTGAGTTTGGTTTCCTTAGGAAATAAATAAAAAAAATCAGTATCGTAAAAATTTTAAAAAACTTGGCTGGAAATATAAAGTTCAGATTATTGAATTTTGTAAGATGGTAAGCATTAACACAATGCGTCATGTTATTTTGGATTTCATTAAATGATAGCAGAAGTCATAATTCCAGAAATCATCTCAAACGCCCATAACAAAAATGTTACACTAGTCCAAGAAAGCCGCAGTAGTCGAATGAAAATGATCAAGAGTTTATAGCTGACATTTTTGTAAGCGAGTCTTGGGCTCGAATCCTGATGAAATTAAAGACCCGCCGTATAGTGAAACTAATACATTAAACATGGAGGGTCAAACTAGTGTGGTTTCTAAGTTTAGCTATTGACAATGTGGCTATTCATGTCACTTGACTGTGTATCAAAATTGAGGAAAAACTCTGATAATTTATTACAGATAAAATTATCATTTTAGTGAAATATATTATGTTATTTTATTGCTTTGCTATCAGGTTTTAATAAAGAATAATTCTACCCTAAAACATTAATGTGATACATTTAATGGTTATTGGTTAGATTTGAACAGAAGAAAATATATTCCAAGAATAAAGAGAGAGAGGGTTTAAATTCTACACACAGTTAAGCTAATATTTTACATTGAATTTAAGATTTGTACAACACGTAATCTGTAAAAACAAGTCGTTTTAACATCAAGAAAATTACAGACTGTAATCACTGAAAACCATAACAAAATATACAGACTAGTCTTATGTATTAGGTGTGAGAAAACTTTTTGTCGAATGTTCAGAAATTTCTCTTTTTATTTAAAATCTAATCTAATGTATGACGTCCTTTGTTGATTACAACTGTCTACCAGCGTTCTTCTAACTTATCTAACTCCCTGGAAAAGAAATCCTCTGTTTTGGAGACAAAGTATTCTTCCACTGCCCCCCCCCTTTAAACATCTTTTTAATTTATAAATTTATTTCCACCAAGAAAGTTTTGTAGTGACTTGAACAAATAGTAACCAGATGGTGCAATATCAGAAGTATATGCTGGCTGAGGTAAAGTTTCCCAACTCAACTATGTATTTTATTTTGGTCCAGCGTTGCCGTGGTGAAGAATCACACCCTTTCTGTTGGGCATATATGGACGTTTATGTTGAATTGCTTTGTTTAAAACATTAAGTTGCGAACAGTAATTGTCATTTAATTGTCTTTCAGCAACTCATAGTGTATTATGAATTGTTGACTCAGTCAGACCATTGCTGTCTGACTGACAGCACAACAAAACCTTCTTCTATTACACGTCAGATTTGGATGCGGATGGTGGTATCTCCTCTTTGTAAACATATGCTTTTTTTCTAACCATGTGTTTGTACATGTTCCACATTTCATCTCCAGTTACTAAGGGGTCCAAAATCAGTTCCCTGTTGTGACGAGCACGATTTGAAGCACAATCGAAATTCTGTCCATTAAATTTTTTTCACTTGATTCGCGTGGAACACAAACAGAGAATTTGGACACGAAACAAGCTTTTTAATATAGTCCAAAGATGTAGTCTAATAAATCCCAAGCTTTAACGTTGGATTTGCCTTGATCACACACGTCGCACTTTGTCACTGACATCTGATGGGCTTCCTGATCTGGGTTCACCTTTCAAAGAAAAATCACCCAAGTGAAAGTTCAGAAGCCATCTTTGGTATTTACAAGCTATTACTGCTTCTTATCCTAACACGTCACACAAGTTCCTTCGATCCTCGATCGAGTTACTCCTTTTTTAGAACTCAAACAACATACAATATAAGTGCACTTTTTCCTCATTCGATGCCGGTTTTACAAGGTTAAATAAACTGACTAAAATACAAAAGAGTGTGTATAAACAATCAATAAAATACTGATCTAACTGTTTAATCCTGTTTCAGTTGGATCTGAGTCCTGGCTTGGATCAAGAACGCATAAAAGTACACGTGTTCAAAAATGGCAGTACTTTCCTTTATACCCAATAGTACAAATTGTAATTATATGTGCTTCTTATTTACTATTTAATTATATAAGAGAAGCTTTTGGTACATAACATAAAACATAATGAAAGAAAAAAATAAATTGCTAAATGATACTAAGATATATTTTAACACAATGACAAATAATTTTATATTAGAAACACATTCAGAGTTATTAAATGAGCCCCTATCAACCAAGTTACAATCATCCTTTTATTTTAGGAACAAAAGTAAATACGGTTATCTATCTTCTTACTATTTTATTTACTCAGAGTATTTATTTTACATTAGACATAAATTCTAAGTAAAAAACAAGATGAAAACAGATTTTACTTTCTTTAAATTACATCTAACAGTGATTTCTTTTCTTTGTATCGCAGAAATTTTTTCGACTGAGCTGATATAGAGCAAAGAAAAAAAAATTCATTGTCCAAATGTTCTCTTGTTCTTTATAGTTGTATATCTTGTTAGAAAGAGAATTTCTTGAAAAAATCCCGCAACATCTTCTTGAAAAAAAAACAACTTTTTAGTCTCAGAGCAACAATGAAGTGCCCTTCAATAAAAAGAAAAAAAATGATGAAAATCTGTAGGAAGCAAATATATTTTTGTGGTTGAAATTTGGTGACCAATGGAAAAAGTAACTTAGATTAAAAGTAATGGGAAAATCGATTTGCTTGTCTTTCATTTCTTTCATATCAATGTTATACATTAAAATGTACATTATTAACCAAATGTCTGAATCAAAAACAACATTAAAATTATGGTTGATTTTAAAGTTACTTTTACTCTTCTTATTTTATTTATATATATACATATATGTGTGTCTAAGTATTACAGTGAAACTTTGTTTGAAGAGAATGTAAAAGAATTATCTAGAGCATTACGAAAGCTTGAAACAACATAACATTTGTCCATAATTCAAAATATCAATAAAGTATACTTGTGGGGTGATTTTTGTATATTTGAACCTTAACCCCGAAATGTATTATATATATTTAGCTCTCAAGAAAGTTGCTCAGCAGCTATGCCAATGATACTTGCTATTATCTGGTCACTCAAATCAGACCCTTCTACAAGACCGATGGTCACCAGAACATGGTTTTTTGTATAGAGGTTTGAGATTGTTTAAACTTCTGCATCTATGTACTAGTGAAAACCAATTATATCTACCAACATATTTTTCACCTTCTCTTTGCTTTTTAAAGTTATAGATTCCAGTATTTTCATGTATATATTTGTTTATGTACTTAAAAATTTGATTATCTTAAGAGAATCATTTCTGTACAAAAATGTTTTCTATTAGCAAAGTTTCTTGAAAATCAGGGGAATTATTGGGATTACTTCTTAAGCTTATTTTAACATTAAAAGGCTGCTTTTAACAATTAAAAAAAAGTTAATTTTAATCAGAGCTTGTTTGAACATTTATATATTTTTTTCAAATGCAATGTTCGCAAGATTTAGATTCATAAGGAATATTATTGAACTTTATAATACAGGATAACCTCGTATAAGAATTGTTAGTTTAAAAATGAATATATACCAAACTATATTTAAAAAATGTAGAAAACCCTCATAAGGAAGGGAATTTGGAAGCATAGTTTCAGTGAATCATTGCTTGCAAATTAAATAAATGCCCGCTGTGTAGCATTTCAATATATAGAGTGTAAAAATCAAAATTACGTAAAATTTTTCATTCGACAAAAGCACAAAAGAAATTTTGGGTGTTCAAGATATATATATATATATGCAAATATTATTACAGTAAATTACTAAATGATCATATACAAAATACTAATGCATATGAAGTAAACAAATTTTGTATGAAAGAAATTAACAACAGATTATTAGCATTTTGTAGACAATTGGATATTTCTAACAGTAGTATTAAATATCCCCATATATTTTTGACTCCCAAATTTCATAAAAATCCAGTCAAATTCCGCAGTGTAACAAATGGATTCAATACTTATATATCCAAATCGGGAAGAATTTTACAGAACATATTACAGGATACAATAGACAAATTTAAAGATACTTCTATTATAAAAAACAGCTATGACGTAATAAGAAGGTTGAGCAACAAAGGGTATTTTCAGTGCATGGATTCGATTTTGAAGACCTATTTAACTCTATCGAAATAGAAGATATGATTCAGATACTTACAGATGCATATGGGAAATATGGTTTAAATAATTGTATTGGTTTTGAAAAGTTCAATATACTAATTAGATTTGTAATACAGGAGAACTTCATTATTTTTGATAACAAACTTTACAAAGAAATAAAGGGCTTGCCTCAGGGTGGCCCTGCAAGTAATAGTCTTGCTAACTTATATTTACACCATTATGAATCAGGTCGAAGAAATTATCCATCATGCCTTTTGTTGAGATATATAGATGATTTAATTGTTATTGGTCGAGACAGGGAATTTAAACCTAACATTGATTTTTATCCGGATTATTTAAAATTGATACAGACAAATTTTAACTCGAACAAAGTTGAATTCTTAGATTTAGATTTACATATCATTGACAACAAACTATATAGCAATATTTATGATAAAAGGGATGCATTTAACTTTAATGTTATAAAGATCCCAAACTTCAATAGTTGCATACACATATCAATATTTAGAAACATAATTTTAAATTTCTTGATGAGAAATAATAATTTAACTACACATAATATTGATAAGTTCAAGAACATTCAGAAATTTTTATTTAATTGCATACGGAGTGATTATCCCATCAACTTCTTGAAATCATACATAGATCAAAAACATTTCTTAAAAGTCTTTTTAAACTCACAAAAATTGGCAACTTGCGACAGATTCCACGATAGGTTTTGCGAAATGCGCAGATCCACCACACAACATTACGTCCACAAAGTCAGCTTGTTAGTGGTCCAGCTGTGAAGAATATGTTCATTCCACACACAGATTGCATTTTGATACACACACATACCAACGTTTACACGACTATACTTTAAAATTATTAGTGACCAACCAAAATTTCTATGACCAATCAAAAAACTTTTTGAATGCGGTCTGGCTTGCATCTGGTATTGCATGTTTAAACTCGAAAGTAAGAATATTTATCTTTTGGGATATAGCGTGGCATTTGTGGGAGTGATGAATAATGTGGGAGTTATGTTTGATGTAGGAGAGGTGAGGGATTGTTGAGGGATTGGAGTGCCGTTCATCGATTTCATTTGTTGATGGGATGATTTGGGGGTGAGTTTTTTTTTGTTGATGATTTATGTGATCTGTTTTGGTGTTGTTAAGTATTTGATTTTTGAGTGTACTACACTCTTGTTTTGAATTTTCAAACTTTTAAGGTTTTTTCATTCTATACAACCATTTCAAGGATCGGTGCATATTCTTTGATTTTTTATGGTTGTTTTATTATGCACTGGGTTGTTTTGGCATTTTAACATTTTTGTGTTATATCTTTCAGAATGCAATGGCGAATGGTTTGGTTTTTTTAGGTGTTGAGGGGAGAAATATTTTTTTTTAATTTTGAATTTTTAGGAGAAAAGTTTTTTTAAATTTTAAATTTTTGAGAATTTGGATATTTCCAGATTGGTTTGCCAAGTTGCAATAGGGGGAAGGTTGGCGCCATCAAACTAGTTTAACCCCACTTATCGGTCCTGGGTCCGAGGTTGCACTTGGATATTTTATAATTTTTATCTTATACAGTTTTAATTTCGCTTGAATTGTTGATCTTCATTATTTTTATTTGCCATTGAAATTTTGAAATGTGATGTCGTACTCTAGGTTTAATGTGATTTCGAGTATTTGCTTGATTATACTTGTGTGAGATATTTTAAATATATTTGAATATATAGTGACATAGTGAAGAGTAGCGATAATAGTCAAGCAGCTAGTTACCAAACGATATTTCGTTTCTGGATTAAATAACTAATAATTATAATTTCAAAATTACAATATTAAAGAATACAGTCTTTGGCTGTGGAAAAGACGTGAGTGATTTTGCAAAGATCATTTCAGATATGCCCAGCCATTGCGTCGCTGATTTTAACTTCATAGTTCATTATTCGTGAAAGTTCTTCAGTTGTCAAAATTCATCCGTAAGTTCTTGAGTGCAACTTCGTCCTCAAACTTAAAATTTAGAGAGCGAAGGTTCATTCAGTAACATTATCCGTAGAAGCTCGCACGTGTTATTCCCCTGCGTAAGGGAAAACTACAAGTGTCTTTTAGGGTGACACAATGTTCTATCTGGTCAACTGATCCAATAAACATCAATCTTGGCATGTATAGGTGGGAAGAGTTCTGCTGTTGAGCAGACGTTGCAATCTATCTATCTATCTATCTATCTATCTATCTATCTATCTATCTATCTATCTATTTTTTTTATTTTTCTATCTATCTATCTATCTATCTATCTATCTATCTATCTATCTATCTATTATCTATCTATTTTTTTTTTTTTTTTTTTTTTTTTTTTTTTTTTTTTTTTTTTTTTTTTTTTTTTTTTTTTTTTTTTTTTCTATCTATCTATCTATCTATCTATCTATCTATCTATCTATCTTATCTATCTATCTATCTATCTATCTATCTATCTATTTCTATCTATCTATCTATCTATCTATCTATCTATCTATCTATCTATCTATCTATCTATCTATCTATCTATCTATCTATCTATCTATCTATCTATCTATCTATCTATCTATAGCAGGGCAGTCCTGATCGCGACTACTACAGCGTGAGGGGGAAGCGAAATATTCTGAAATATTATGAGAATTTCAAACATATTTGTTTCTTCATAGTTTAAAACTGTATTCAATATTTGAATTGTACTAGTAGAGTGATTCATATTATTTCCCTCTAACCAGATAATGTACAGAATATATCTGATATCCGGGAAGTCGTTGATATGCTTTCCAAACAATGATACTTGCCATCTTCTCCTATATTTATAGATCGGTCTACTAGAGAGGTCATTAGAATGAAGCTGCATTAAAGGCTATAAATATAAAAAAGTAAAACTTTATAGTTATTTATTACATTTGCTTTACTTCTTTTACTGTACAACTAAATTGACAACACAAATTGAAAAATTCTGGCGAAACAGTAGAAATGATAGATATGCTAGTACACCTTACGGACAGAACATAGTGCCCGGAAGGCCGTACGTGTGAAATAGGAAAGGGGTAAAATCATATAGAGTTGTGAAAGCTGTCCATTTTCTTCAGATATTTATGCACTCATCCTTCAACAGGACTATGAGAGACTGTATATGGGACATTATTTCCAATTAATTATTTATTTTGCGCCTCTCTGAACTTCCGTGTTGTTTCCTCCATTATCCTGGTAATATAAACCGACGAACACATCTTGAATTTAAACTAGTGAGCACATTTGGTCTATAAACCAAAGAACTGGTCCAAAACACATCACTTTCTGTTTTCCGACCTTTCATAGCTTGTGATATTATTTCACGGTATATTTCCACACAGTTTTAAATTTTATCATCAATTCTTTGCTACAAAGTAAAAAAAAAACAACAACTTGATATTTAAATACTGAAAATCACGCTCAATCTTCTGAGATCTTACAACAAATGTTATTTTTGGCATTTTTCATGATATATTATTTCGTCTGCATGTAATGACAAATTGCCTGCAGCATAGCTAAATTTATTAGTTTGATTAGTTTTGTTGCAAAGATTTGACAGTAATATCATCTATGGATGCCATTTACTTTTTACTTTTTGAACTGAAAAATGTTTTTTCCCTACAGAAGTCTTTTTCATTCATTTTTCAATAGCTGAAAACATTCTGTACCTAGTGGATGGGGTCTCTTGGCCGCCATTATTACTATTTAGTCATGGATTCAAATTTTAGTGCCACTTACTATCACCTACATAGAAAGTTTGGTACATAATGAATCTATCGAGGTTCAAAAAGACTTTTCGTTGGAGTGATATAGAAGTTTGGAGTGTGGGGTGAAAGCTGATATATCGTTCCCTGCGCTTGTGCTGAAGTTCAAAATTCAAAAATACAAATCCTATCCTTGTAGATTGAGTTAATTAACTAACAATCAATGAACTTTTTTTTAAAATAGGGAACTTCCTGTAAAAGTTTGTTTATATCTAGCAGTTTTTTTATTTAAATAAATTCATATTTTCTCTTAAAAGTATTTCCAACCCTACAAGTATTCTACTCGCAGAAAGATTTTCTATCTAAAATACCCTAAGATTTTTTCTTTACTTTCCTTGATAATGTTTCAAGAATACTGTGAACGTAACTGAATTTTGTGATCTTTCGATGATAAATATATTTAAGTTTAGACCTCACATATCTTAATAATTTGATAATTTCTTCATTTAATTTAAAATTGTTGCTAAAAAAGATAATTAACTTCTCTTTCTCTCTCCACCCTTCTCAATTTGCCCAATATTTTTATTTCGACAGATAATAACATTCTTTCTGAAATCCTTTAAAAGAAGAATCTTCTTTAATCCTTTCCTCCATCCTAAATCCTTCCAAAATATGGGGTCCAAAACATCATGAAATTGGGAAAAATATCTTTTTAACCACGTACTAAGAACTTCCTGTTAGTGGAAGTTATGCTTTGGCAAAAATGTTGTGATCCACTAACACTATAAAAATTAACATATTGGATGATGAAACATTTAAAAATATTAAAATAGCCCATAGCTTCGGTCCCTTAGCAAAGCATTTAACAAAACATCCCGGTTCTAAAGCCGAACTCTTAAAATAAGATCTTTGACAAACTATTCAGTGTAAGTCAGCCGTGTAAAAAAGAAAAAAAATGGATCTTTGTTAGTCCGTGTTGTTTCATAATCATATAAAAGAAACGTATGTTGTAAATTATTTATCTGTGTGAGAAGAAAAACTCGACGTCAATTTTCTTTTATTTCTTTTAGCCATATAAATAAAAAACAGCATGAATTGTTAGACTGAGAATATTTCCATGAAGTTGGTTTAGTTTTAAGAAATATATTACATTTTAAATGTACTGCAATATTTTTCTACTAAAATATTCCGAAAAGAATAAATTTCTTTAGTTAAAAATAAATATCTCTGTATTAGGTGCGATTATATACATGTTTTTCAAATGTAAACCGCGATGTAATGTTAACCTCTTGCTAATGTCACCCGAATACAGTTCGTGGAACTACCACGTGCAGTTTGTGGGATGCCCGAACTGACTTTGGACATAAGAAAAATTAACGTTTCTTTTTTGTTTTCTTTTCAAGCTGAGTTCTTTTCTCCTTAGGATACTTAATTCACTATTTTCCTAATAGATGGTCTTAATGGTAAGAAGTGATAAGACGTGAGTCACGAGTTAATTGCAAAGAGTACGATATGGGCTGGTGTGCAGCACCGTGTTTTGGGATGTACCATACTGTAAAAGATTTTGAAATTTATGTATTAAAAATCATATTTTTTTATTATATTATACTAGTTATATTATATTTAGCTTCAAAATTTTGTTTAATTTGCTCTAATTGAATAAGATGAGTGAGTAATCCATTGCGTTTTGATATATATGTAAAAATTATAAATTTAGTAGTTATTGCATTTAAAAATTTAATTTTTGTAATAAAAAACCATTTCTAACTTACAATAATATAATAACAAAATTAAACAGTTAAAAGAATTTTCCACTTTTGGTCAATTTTTCTGAAATATTTGTCACAGTTAAAGGGTTAATTGGAAGGAGTCAGTTTGTTGAGTCCATTAGATTATTCAATAAAATAAGAAAAGTACCTATAATATATATAAGTTTTTAAAACTATAATTATAATTTAATGACAAACAAATTTAAAAGTTTTTTATTATTATTATTGAAATATAAAGAAAAAAAACATTATTAATACGTTAAATTAAATTTCAAAATTTTGTAAACTTTTTCTCAATGAACAATTCTTAATGTGGAATTATATTTCTCAATTTTGTATTGATTCATATCTAAAAAGTTTAGTATAGCAAAATGTATTAAATATAATCTATAAAATTCCCATGAAAAGTTTTTACTATCAAAAGTTTTGAATCTCTTTCAGGGCTTATAAAATGGAGATTTGCAATGATTGCAAATTCAATAAATGAATAAAAGGACATTTTATAGATTTTTTCAGAATGTCTAGAACTGTTTTTAATTAGGGTTATAAAACTTTTCCAGATTCCTTAACATTGCATTCCTTATAACTGCATAATTGAATTTAGATGCAATATTCAGCCATTCCTAACAAGGGTTAAACTAGTATACATTACCTTAGCAGATAAATTCCCTTGTCTAATTTATCACCACGTACAATGAGGACATTCAGGTAGTATTGGATTTACCAGACATCAGTTTCCATTAGTCCTTGTGACAGACCTTAATGGAACAACTTCGTAATTCCTTTCGCTATAAACTTTGACTACATGAAACCAATGAGATATTTAGCTTTAATAAAGTTAAGAGAAATTTTGTACTCACTGAAATTTGTATCTGGTTGAGTATCTTAGTGAAAATAAAGAAAAAAAGTTTTAAGAAATGTTTTATAAACTTTATTTCCTTTTAACTAAACTAAATGGGATAGCAATGCGTAAATGCACTTTTATCCTCATATTGTGTTTAGGTTATACTCACCTGTTAATTTCAATTTGCTATAAATTGTCCTGGTATGAAGCTTAAGGTGTTTGACTTCGTTAGGAACCGTATTTTGTAAAAGCGTATAAATGAATAATTTTTTGGATATTCCGTATCAGTTGAATTATAATATAAATATAATTTTTTTTGATAAATATAATTACAAGAAAAATTATTTAAAGGCAATTTTTTGGCAAAAAAATGGCTAAAGAATTAAATAGTTTCGAAACATTATCTTTTTATGAAAGAAGTTTCAATTCTAAAATAATTTTGCCTATACATAGCTAGAACTTCCATACCGGGATTAAAGTAAATTTTTTTTTAAATATATAATTTAATCCCTTAAAAGCCTAAAAAAGTTATGAAATTCCTCCCCCCCCCAGTGCCACCGGTTTTTCCACAGACTCGTGTTGATATGCAATTTATTGGGGGAAAGCAAAATGTGTGTTCCCCCTTTTTAGCACTGTTTACTTTCACGAAAGGAAAATGATAAAACAATAAAATGAAAATAATAAAAAAATAATCTCTAGAGTCAAGATTATAATAAAAAAATAAATTATAACATATTTTTTGTAATATATCCTGAAACATGGTTGAACACGTATACCAGTATCACATTTAGTGCATTCGTACAAAAAATTAAAAAACCCCTATTACACACAGTAGGCAAAAATGACAGCAAATGAAAAATAAAAAGCGAACACTTTGATGAAAAGACAAGAAAAACTGATTTGCTGTAAATGTCATTGTTCCTGGAATATACCCTTTCAAATTCTTTCCCCACCACTTCTCCGAAATAGGTACATTTTTTAGAAACACTGCCAATGCCATTTTATTGTATTCCAAAGCCATATTATTTTTAAACAGAGCAGCTCAATACAAAAAGTAATTAATCCCTTGAAAGGACGAGTATACATGTCTAGCGCACTACAGGCCCCAGCTCAGCAAGACATGTATAGGCACGCGCGACACTTGGAGGTAAAAGTTGATTTATTCATATTTCATTATATCAGAGTTGAAAAATGTTAACAAAAAATACCCATTACTAATTCAGTTGACTGTAACTCTGAAAATATTGTGAACTTAATACACCTTACAGTATGGATACAAAATTATTAAATCTCAAACGCATGGGCAGTAGGTAATGCTTGTCGCACAATGAACCAGGCAAAAAACAGGAAATATTTTGATGCAATTAAGTATTCCAATATATATGTAATATTGAGTAAATATTGTACATCAGTTCACCTCAATTTACTTATTAACGTTAGGAAAGTGCAACCTTTTAAAGTATAATTTAAATTTAATGCGAATGAATAATGTTGAAAAATACTCACTGTGTTTAATTGTATAATGAAGAGAACAAATATTTTTGTACCCAAAATTAAGCAAATTTAATAATGAAATTTCTTATCATGGAAGATCTAAATAAATTTATAAAAGAGAAAAGTTGAACATATTACGAGGCACACAAAAACAGAAAAATGAATTATATTTTTAAGCTGTTCATTTAAAAGGATATTTAACTTTAAACTACTCATTTTTCAAAAAAATATTCTAGTTTCAAATTAATATATAACACTATAATATTTATATTTAAAATTTGATACATTTTAATTCTGAACTATTAATGGTTTTCAATTGTTTTCAAGTTTATTATCATTTTTTCGTTAGAATGTGTTTCTCTGTTCTTATAATTGTGTTTAACATTTTTATACGTGTGAAGAAACACGAAAATGATTGAAATTTGCTTTCTAATTTGTATTATCTAACGATAAACAAATTTCTGGCAATTCAGAGTGAAAACCATTCTTAGATACATTTAATTAAATACTTTGCACTTTTTTGTTGTTCTGGTTTTTTTGCGCGGAATTTCATCATCTTAACTTGAACTCAAATGGGCTTTTATACTTGTATTAAATATGCATTCAAAACTTTTTAATTGGAATGTAATATCGATGTATTCTTATTTTTTTATGAGCAAAATATTTCTCTCTTTTCTTTTATTTTAATTTTAATTTAAAGTTATTTATGTTACATCTTAATAATAGAACTGGATTTTAAAATTAAACCCTCATCAGTTTTCAGATGCAAAATGCGTTATTTATAACGCTTGATTCTTTATTTCTTCTTAGGTTCGCATCTTTTAATGTTCCTATTTTGAACTAAAACTCGTAATAATAGACTTGTTACGCTTTATATCCTTATACCAAAACTTTGGAAAGAGTTCAGCTGCATTTAAGGGGTTTTTTTTATATCCAACGGCATCTATAAAAAGAGTCATAGTAATCAGATACATTAAGGGAACCAGGACATGCTCGAAAGTGTAAAATGCCAAAATTAAAACCCTTTGTTTATGAGACATATATATTTTAAAATTTCCAATAGAGCTTAGATATTTTACGTTTTTAATAAAGATAATTTAATTATTCAGTAGAACTACAAAAATAACTTTTTAGTTCAAAAGCTCTTTTTTCCTGCTTAGCTTAAGTAATACATACTTTTTGAGAACTCATAATACATACTTATGTTTAGGTACCATTTTTTAAAAAAGTATCTTTTTTTGGTGCAAAATATTTTTTACACATATATGAAACAATACACAAAAGACAGTGAACCTTCTTTTCCAGTCAAATTTTAGTATAGTTTCTTTAAAAAAATTAGGAATCTATGAAATTTGGAAAATTTCTATTTTTCTGCTTTTTTTATGCATAAAACCATTTTTTAAAAATTAGGCACAATTTTAATAGAAAAAAAATTGGGTTCACTATAGGCATCTTGTATAGAAGTATAAAAAATCTGAAATCACATAGTGCAATAGTTTTTTTTTAAAAATGTACCTAAATGCAAAAAAAATATGCTTTTGAGAAAAAGCGAAAAAACTAAGGGTCAAAAGGGGCGTGGTCATTTGTTTATATTTTTTTCTCCATATTTTAGGGCTATTTTATCAACAAACATATAAGTATTATACCTTTTTAGGTTCAGAAAAATATGCACTATTTTTTAGAACTAAAATTGAAAAATCGATTTTTTGAAAGTACATGATGTCCTGGTTCTTTTAAGTAGATGTAAATCGAAATAAAACGATGGAATCAACATAATTTCCTAATTAAATATAAATTCCAACTGTTTCAAGCCAATTTCATAATAGATTTATTTAATAAAAACATATTCAGGCAATCAAAATAAAAATTTTCTATATATCACTCACTAAATTGTTTTAAAATTCAAATATTTAAATACATTTTGTTTTTACAAAAGGAGTATCTTTATTCCTTTTTTATCAGATATACTAACATGAATATTTAAAGAATTAGCACGAATATTAGTTTTGGGGGAAAATGGAATCACTTACGATTACTACTGAAATTATTAGCCTTTTTAAACATTTTTTGTATCAATAGTACTTGATGTTTTGCGAGCTGCAAAACATTTCTTTCCTGCGATTATTAGAAACGAAGTTCAAACACAGATGCCTTTTCTTACTTATAAAAAACTCAAAATTCCTACACAAAATTAATTAACTTTTGGACGCTAACTTTCATATGTTCTCAAGAACATCAAATCTCTTAATATGCTTTCCAGTTTTATGCCAATAAATCAAAAATGGTGCATTTTTATTGAAACGTGTTTTTTGTTAATAATGACCTCGCCATCGTTTTTTTTTCTAAGCAGAAAGAGGCTCGTTATTTTTAGAAAATAAAAAGCTCAAAAACGGAAATTAGAGTCCCTGATTTATTTCCTAACATTAAAGTTGTGAATGAGATATTAGGGTCTTCGAGTTCGTAAGACAGGGAGCCAAAATCTTATTTTTGTTCATAGGGGGAAAAAAACTTGTTTCTCCATGAAATACCATAAATTATATATTTTTTCTCTCTCTAAAAGGAGCTAACGGTGATCAAGAGAACAACCACAACAAGCAAAATGTCTCGCGATTATGCTTCATTTTTAATGGATGTAATTTTTACAGAGTATTTAAGTTTCTTTTCAAGTCCATTTATGACTCCTTTAAAAAATGAACCACATTTTTGAATTGAAGCATTCGCAAAATAAATCAAACAAAATAAATTTTTCACTTTTACGTACGTTAATTTTTTTTTTTTTTTGCGTGAATTACCACCTAAAGAGTTTTGAATAAAACGAAAGAATATAAATTGAATTTGAAAGATGGAAACTTTTAAGTTATTCTCCTATGCATTAGTTCAAAATAACTTTCCAGCTCTTTTCTTTTGCTGCTGTAATCTTACACATGCGATTTGCTGAATGTCATACTTATAAAAGTTACAGTGATTAGAATAACAAGTTAATTTTTCGTTATTGAAATAAGTAAATAACCATGTAACTATGATTAAATTATTGTAATAATAATTTATAGCTTTATTCCAATACTTTTTTAAACATAAGTCCTCAAAAATAGAATAGTTCTAAAACGTTTTACAATTTTGGTTACTACTGTACGTATAAATGCACATTTATATATTAATTATCTTATCTGTATCTCACAAAGCAGTATTTATTATTTAGAGGTGCATCTCTAAATGTAGAATAGAACATGGTTCCATTTTAATCTTCAATATCTAGACCAAATGTAGAACCTTTGAGCTTAGAAACGAATTTGCATGCAGCTTGTGTGTGGTTGACACAGTTACCTGCCCACATATTATCGAAAAGGATGAGTACATAAACTATTACTAATGACTATTTGAGGATTGAAAAAGAAAGGGCTATATAAATAATATTAGGAAAACTTTGGTGAGAGTTCAAATACATTTTCCCGAAGAGTGATGCATATATAGACCTTACGAAGTAGTACTGTAGCATTTAAAGGTCATACCTTTTGAAATATCCACAGGAATCCAATAACTTTAAGACGACTAATGGAAACTCCTTTAGAGATTATCAGTCAAAACAGGCTTAGTATAATTGGTTAACGTAATCATGCTTGTCACACATTCGGAGAGCATATGGATAACATTTAACAAGTAGTATATAGATTTAAGTGAGAAAATTTGAAATTAAGAATAACATTTGCCGATTATTTTATTATTTGGGGAAATTCGGGCATATTATATGAGAAAAAGTATTAGAAAAAAACCTCTGAACAGCTAAGTAATAAGAGAATTGCCACGACGAAGAAACGTTCATGTTCGTCAAAGCTTTCTTGAATGATATGTATATTATAGATGCTTCATAAATGACTTCTTGGCAGTTTGAAGATACTTAACTCGATTAGTAGAACCAAGCAAAGATTTTATTTTTAAAGATGAATGTGAAGTTGAATTTAAATATTTATAACATGCTTTAACCTCAGGTCCAATTTTGGATTATCCTTAGCTTGACGAGCAGCTTATTTTTGATACTGATGAGAGTAGCAATGGAATTGAAGTTGAATTTTTTCTTAAGTCTTCAACAATATATAATGTGCAACAACATATATATATTTATATATATCACAACGAAAAGAGTTATTGGCCATATATAAAAATCTAGAACATTTCCATCACCTCTGTGGACAAAAATTTCTCTGGCGGACTGACAGTACCTCTTTACAATCGTTACTAAGATTCAGAGACCTAGAGACCCATAAAGCAGCCTTTGCAAGGTATTTTTAAGGGTTTCAAGAATTTTACTTAGCTATGCAACACTATTAAGGAATTTGTAAAGAAAATTAATAAGAATTTGTAAATATATAATTATTTAACCCACAAAATTCAACACATTTACATAATTTATTATTTTAAAATTACTAAATTTAATATATAATTAAGAACTCTTAAATAATTCCAATCAATAGTTACGCATATTATTTAATTTTTATTAGAGGGAAGAACTCAACCTTTTTCCAGAATACGTTTTCATAAAGGGCGTGTCACATATGCACCAGTCTTACACCCCCATATAGGGTGTTAAGATACTCAATGCACTTCTCCGTGGGGACGACAAAACCTGTAGCACTAGTAGAAAAACGCGATGCACCAGTGCATCACCCGGCTGTTGGTGACATTTGTGGTGGATACGTAGGCGACACACCTGTCTGTAAAATGTTTTCCGTTGATTAGTACGTCATCACGAATATATTAAGGCGATGAAGTAAATAAAAAAAATCCGATTTCCTTGGTTTTTAGTGATGTTTCACTAAGAACTCAGGATATCCTTCTCATCAAACCATTCTTCTCGCAAAATAAATTTATTCAATCATTGCTAATAATTTTGTTTACATTTGTATTTAATTTATCATTTCGTGGATTAGAAAACATCAATATGTTATGTGATTTAAGGGGACACAATACGATTCAATTGACAAAAATTGGTCAAAAAAATCAAATTTAATTTTTTTAGCTTAAATTGATTTTCATATACTTTTTTCTATAACCTGACAAAATTTGAAAGCTCCAAACTTAAAAAACAAAGACATGATAGCTTTTGCGTTCGTTTTTATTCACATCCCTATGGCAAATCAAACCTTTAAACTTACTTATCTCGGAAAGATAAAATATCCTGTTTGAATTTTTTTTACCTGTTGCTAATAGTACATGTAACAAAGGTTGGTATGCATTTTTGAATCAAAGCAATACTTATTTTTTTAAAAATAACTGAACTCAGAATTTGTACATTTTTTAAGGAATTTCCAATACGCATTCATAAAAAGAAGTATTGTACAAATACTAATCATGTTATCGCGAAACCCATACCAAATTTTGTTATGCATAGTTTAAGGTACTTGTAAATCAAATTTCATGTGAGTACGTAAATTTTTGTAGGAGGAGTAACATTTTAAAATCACTTCACAAATTGGAAGTTTTTTCCTTACAAAATTAAATGCCTTGCTTTTTATGAAATTTTGAGCACAAAATCTGTTTTACATTGAATACACACATAAGGGGCAACCAAATTTTTTTGAAAATTTTTAAATTAAAATTTTTTGTTTAAATTGTACCATGTCCTCTTAATCATGAAGTTAAAACATGAAATCGATAAAAGAGCATGTTCATTAGTACTCAAAGGTTTATTAGCTATGTGTTGCTCAAAGCACCTCATTTCTTACATATATTTGCTGTAATAGTTTGCCAGGTTCAGAATTTGCTTTTTTTCTAATGAATGTGGAAGGCTAACCTTGATTAAGTAAAGTCCATCAGAAAAGGTTGTATGGTTATGGAAAAGGTTATGGTGTGTATCTTTCCCTTTTAAATGATCATAAATGAGAAAGTGTTCAATGTCACGAAACCGTGTGATACCGTTCTCTCCAATGCACGTTCTTATATTGCGAAAACGCTGTCTTTTAATTTTTTGTTATTAATTTTGAATAAAAAAAAGCACAAAATATTATTTACCATAAAATTATTAGATATTTTGCTTAAGCAATTTCCCTGCTTATTCTTGCAGTTTTAGGTGCACTCACACTAGAGATGGAATTTCGATTTTAATTAAAAAGGAACATATGGAATGTAGGATATTTTGATAATTTGAAAGGGAAATAGAGAGTGCTGCAGATAAGATTTCAACTACCCTTTTCATTTATTTTCAAGTTTTTTTAGTCGCATGAAGTATGTTTTTAGATTATCAGACTTTTATAGCGAAACAATTTTCAGAAAATATGTTTATAAAAAAGGTAAGTTGATGTATTGTTTATCAATGTATTTGAAGCTACATTTAAAAATAATCAAAGTGGCCCTGACGCAACACATAACAATTTCTTATCGAAATTGATTCAAAGAAACATCTACAGTAAGCTATATTTTTGTTCCATCAAATTGAATAGGAAATTAAGGAGTCACAATTTTTTACTCGTTTTTTTAATGAATAGTCTCTAGTTTGAGACTATTCCTTAATGCTGTC
Source organism: Trichonephila clavata (assembly GCA_019973975.1). Classification (NCBI taxonomy): domain Eukaryota; kingdom Metazoa; phylum Arthropoda; class Arachnida; order Araneae; family Nephilidae; genus Trichonephila; species Trichonephila clavata. The sequence continues at coordinate 94,779 of BMAO01002905.1, forward strand.
TAAGATTACGTTTCCTTTCTTATTGTAACCAATAAATTTTGTTTCTTCCTTTCATTTTTTTGAAAATTTATTTTGTAAGCTATTTCTCAGAAACCAAATGTTTATTTTATATATACTTTCTAAATATATATTTATGTACATAGATTATGTACAATTTTCCCAAGATATAGACTAAGTTGTCTGCAAAGAAACATATTCAAGGAAGAAAGATCCGGAAGGTCAAGCAATGGATCTTCGAAAGCCAATCCATCGGTTGAAAAAGATAAATGGAGGGATACACTTCATGCTCATTCCTGCCATAAGATGGCTCCCCAACCTGCTCAAATTTAATATTTGTTTGCTAATTTGTGGGTACAATTTGCAATACATTCCGAAACGCACTCATTATATATACCTCCAAATTCACAAAATTTTCACTTGTGCCTTCATAAACGTTAAACACATCGATTTAAATTGCCTCAGACGATTATTTTGTTATTTAACATGCCATCACAAGTGGAATTTGCCGCATGTGTGAGCAAAATATATTCCGCAAATTCTGGCAGCAGTACACCTATGTTCTGTTGCAGACATCAACATTTTCATAAGAGATGCTCTGAGAAATCTGCTGTTTTTTTTAAATTGTCATAATTTAATACATTGTCATTAATTATTTACAGTCATAATTCTGCGTTCATCATTATATGCAGAATTACATCATACTCCTTTAATAATTAGAACGCGCTGTGTCATACGTTTGAATACAGAATGTAATAATTTTTACAAGATGTCTGTACAATCATCAAAATATTTTTAGAAAGGTATAGTTGTATTTGGAAATATTTCTTTGTAAAGTGCAAATGCTCCCGTCGCCTAATCTTACGCAGACTGATACACGTACATATCGACCTTTTCAGCGTTTGATTATTGTTCTATTTATGCAAAATGTACTGTACACAACACTTTTTTTTTGAATATTCAGCTCTCCTCAGACTTGATTGATAGAGACGTGCTTGTTGCATTGCATCGTCCTAGTGGAAGATACAAATCCGTGCCATTTGACAAGGGTTTGAGTGAATTTCTTTCAAGCTTTAAGAACTTCTCAAAAATACAGGAAGCCTCCTCTAGTTTTTCTCTCTCTCTCTATCTATTTATCTATATGTAATCACTAATAATCATAAATTAAATTTTTATAATTTAACTTAAAGCTAAACAATATGATGGAATAGGACAAAATAGTATATATCATAGTAAAGTGAACACAGTAATTCATGAAAAAAATATTAGGTTATATAGTTAAACACAGTTTCAAGGTCTTTTACTTTATTTGTGCGCTTATTTTATTTGACTAATATACACATAAAATTGGTTAAACGTCATTTTTCAATAAGCAGTCTTCAATCTACAATGTTTATAATTCTGCAGCGTAAATATCTTTATTGCTTCCACGATTTCGATTGCACAGGCCTGCAAAATTACAGCTTTTTAAAGATACGAAATAAGTTTCCTCATCACATCAGGAATTTTGTAAACTTGATATTGATTTTTTTGCTAAAATCCTATTTGAAGAAGAATTTTCCCGAACAATTTAGCATGTATCATTCCACAATAGTACTTTTTATCCAGTTAAACCTATGTTAATATCTATTTTTTTGACAAGGTTAGTTGATTTTTCAGTAAATGGATGTAAACACACTGTTGTCAGGTCTCACGAGTTGCTTCTGGTTGAGAGAAAAATAAGAAGTTTCCTTGAAGTTTACTCTTTTTGTATCCAATTTTAGTATAGTTCCTAGAAAAATCACCAACATACTATTTTAATTAGCATTTATTAAGGTAATTTATATAAAACAAGCAATTGTCCAAGAGGAGCAAATATTACGCTTGGGAACATGAAAGTTTGAAACAAATTTTAAACTCACCAAAAAGCAAAACAAAGTTTCTATTTAAATGTGTACTCTTTTTTCCTTTGAATCTTCTTCTTGACGTTCTTCTTTTATATTCAGTTTCAGGTATATCTCGTGTTAACATCCAACAGTAGTCGGCGAGCATGTTTTTTGTCCTATCTTCTTTGATATTTGAGCTCCATATTTTTAATATCTTGGGCGAGCCTTTCATCCTGTTCTTCGCTGACTCATCCTAAATTTTCGGGGAAAAGTCCACAGATGAATGAAGGAAGTGTATTTTGACCCAACCAACCCACGATTATGTTTTCTTTGTTGTCATGGAAGTTTAAAATTTTTTATCCTTCATAAGCTTGGACAACAAAGACCTTTCTTCTCAACTTGGCTTCAAACAAACCTGGAAACTTTTTGCAAAGTTATTTTAAATAATCACCATCTTCTGGAATAGTCTTGACAAACTGCTTCATTTCAACTAGTTTTATATTCAGAAGAGTTAAAAATACATGGTTTGTGTCTAACTAAACTGTTCAAAATTACATTTTTGTGCTTGCCTTAAGATTTTCTTTTCTGCCATTCTGTTTTGGCCCAATGTTGAAACTTATCACGGCTCACCCACTCACAAATGAAGCATAGGTACTTCTTATATTCATTTTTTAGATCAAGAAGCATGGAAATAACTTTCAAATCCCCCAAATGGTCCAACCATGGGCGATATATTTTATTTTGTTGTGAACGAGAATCAAGTTTTCACAGTGCACCAAATCTCCATCTGGTACAGATATATTTTGGCTTCTGTGATGGAAAGGCAGCCTTAAGGCTCCTTTTCAATGAATCTATGAACAATCTCCATATGTTTTTATCGTAGGTCATATAAAATTTATTCATCAATCCGAAAACATCTGAACATTAGCCAAGGTTCTCGTTTTTCTCAAAGTATACTTAACAAATTTTCTTTTCTATTCCTGTACCAACAAAAGAGTTTCCTTTCCTCAATTAGTTTTCCCCTTCCAATATGGAGCTCAACACAATTCGGCTGCCTCTTTCAGAAGGCCCAGATCTCTAGCAAGATCTTCAAGTTCAACCTGATGGAAGGGCTGAGGTGAATCGGCTCCTGGGATCTTAGACTTATGGCGAAATTATTGGTAGTGAGAGAATGAGACGGAAAGGTATCACAAAAAGGAATTCTGTTTGTTTCACCTAAGTAGAATGAAAGTCAGCCACGGTGGGCTAAAGTTAAATGTTGAAAATGTTTGTGAAAATGCCGACTTATAGAGAAGGGGGGGGGAGATTAAAAAGAATAATTACTAGAGTCTCATCAGAAAATATTGCACTGCACTTGTACATATCGTTTACTTGAGAATAAAAAATAAAATAAACACCTCAAACACTCTTAAAATATGAAAAAGTACATACTTTATGAAAGCATAGATCATTCCCTAAATGAAAATAAAAATTAATGAATTTATAGTATAGATTAATTTATCCTCAACAGACAGAAACATTAAAAAAAAAAATACTTTATGAAGACATAAACTGTTCATAATGGAAATTAAGTAGCCGACTTCGCAAAAACCGACTACTTTTTCTAAGAAATATGTAATGTCCTGTTGTCTTCCGTACTGCACTCTGCGTTTTGCTGCTTCATCACGAAGACGACTATGGAACAGTAAATTCATTATACAAGCACCTTTTTCAAAATATTGAAGGGTAGAATTAGTAGTTTGTATGGTCTCCTCAACGCGTGCGTCTTTATCACTTTTAGTCATTTCTTCATTAATAGCACTCGTGGGATTGTTTCACCTTCAAGGTGTGTGGACGAGTTATCCAGACTACCGACTGAGCGAGTGTCGAGTTTTCGGGTCTCTACTGTATTATGCATCTTTTGCTTTCCTTTTTCAGCGTTAAGCGCACCATCGAAACAGCGCAGTTTGTGGTGTCCTAAAAGATAATCGCAGCGATGGATACCTTTTTTAAATTTCTCTCCGATGCAGTCGTCAAATGCTAAGGGTTGGCATAGATTATTGCGGGTGAGATCCTCATTTCTTTGATAAAGTTCTGATGTTTCAGAGTAACATTTGATACTGTTATTTATGTTATGCTCAATGATTTGACGAATGAATACTTTGGAAAATTTAGAGCAATCTAGACGTATTGATTCCATGTGGATCTCACCAATTCTCTATTCTCATCATTGTTTTTTGAATTCATCATAATTCACTACCTGTATGAGCTAAAATTCTGTTTCGAAAGCTAAAAAGGATTCAAATGGATCCTTTCTACGTTTTATTGTCTTTTGGAAGGCTACCAGTGTATATATACTCTTATATTTTTAAAAGGGAATATAAAAACTTATGCAAAAATATTTTAGCGTTTTGTTCATCTCCAATTGTATACTCTCATATACTATAAAATAAAAGCAACTTCGGGTAAATTTAAGAATTGTGCTGTGATTTATTTTCCTACTATTAACTTGTGCGTGTATTTATATCATAAGTAAAATTCAGTTATATTGTTTTTCAGACTGAATTTACTTTAAAACTCTTTCGTTGTTATTAATTTAAATTTTATTGTTCATGTATTATTATTAAATCATTCTTAATACATAACATTGAAAAACAAATTATATTAAAATTTCTTAATTGTTCTAGGAGTTTAAATTATTATTTTTAAGAACAAGGTAGGAATTTCGTATAGGTATGCGCTATAAATGAAAAATAATTTCGATTACATTATTATAAAAAATACATATTCATAAAATTCTCTGAAATAATATTGTATCATATTACGGAAAAAAAACTTGATTAATTAGCATTAATCAATTGAAAAGGATATGTATTTTTAAACATAAAATCTATTTAAAGGATGTGAGGGGTATTTTAGCATAAAAATGATATATCGCACACAGTTCTTTCTTTCCCATCTTATTATAATGCTCAAGAGTTTTTGAAGTTATTTATAAGCAGCTTTTCATAAGAGGATTGCATTGCTTTGAATATCTTTAGACTAGCCTGATTTTAGAAGTGTCTTTTTTGATCTAATAACAAATGTATCAAAATATCATCGTAAAAAAAAGAAGATAAAACCTTCATTTTTATGATATTTATTCAAAAGTATCTTATGTTTTTCGAAAAGGGGCTCGGATGGCTTTTAAGGAATCCATGACAGTAAAATTTTTTATAAAGTTCTTTAAGTACAGTGAAAAAGAAAAAAAAATCAAAGATAATGCATGATATTCAGTTATTATCTGAATTAAAAAAATTAACTGTCACAAATACACTGATATTACCTTCTCTAACTTAGGAATCACAGTAAAGGATCAATGTAAAAAACAACCACAAATATCTAAAAAAAGAGAATGGTGATTCTTTAGTTATTCCTATGTTACTGAATGTGATACATTTCTCTTAATGTTTCAATAAGAGGACATGAAAATTTTATAAACAATAAATCAAATGGAAAAACTTAAAGGTAATACAATAGAAAAATTCAAATTAATATGGAAAAACGTTAAAAAATATTACTACAAAATTTAGAATCTCTCAAAAATATTGGTTTAATTTATAAAAATAGAAAAGAAAGGTTTGTAGATGCAATTTTAATACTAAATATAGTTATTAACATAAAAACAATAATATATATAGATATATATTGAAGAGAATAACAATAATATATATATATATATATAACAGTATAGCCAACAGTATCCAAGCCTTTAATATCTAAATCAAGTTACAATAACGAATTTTTGCATTCTGAATAAGAATTTTTAAGTTATAATTTAATATGTAAACTTATTTATTGGTGAAAGGGTAATTCGATTTCACAAAATACTCTGTGATGCACTGAGTATTTGTTTTAATTTAGAATATGAATTTATGTAAAATTATCTCATTGAATTAAAATTCTCCTGATAATATCAATTTGAAAATTTTATGCATCGAAATACACTCATGTCCATAAATTAAGGATAATAAAGTTCAGGCATAGAAAGAGACAGAAACAAAACAAATTTGACTTATTTGTAAAGTCCATTTATTAAACAAAAGGTAAAGAGCAAAAAATATGCTATATGTTTGACATAATTAATACAAATTGCGATTTTTACTCGCTGGACCAAATTTCAAAAAAGAACATTTACAAAAAACAATATAACATGGTTAGTATGATGGTTAATACGGAGTATGTCTCCCGGACGATGCAATATAGGCCTTACAACGCCTACGCATGCTGAGTATCAAATTATCAATCTGATCTTGGGGAATATTACACCACTCATCAAGCAATGCCCTCCGAAGTTCCGGTAGACAGGTGGGAGGGGGTTGACGGGCTGCAATTCGTCGGCCAAGCATATCCCACACATGCTCTATTGGATTCAAGTCCGGTGAGTATGCTGGCCAATCCATACGGGTGATATTCTCCGATTGAAGGCACTCGTCTACAATGTTTGCACGGTGAGTACGGGCGTTGTCATCCATAAACAGAAATTCACCACCCATGGCTCCCCAAACAAACGTACATGTTGTTCCAGAATGACATCCCGATAGATGTGGCCTGCCATCGTTACACTCTTAACATGAAGGTCAGTTCTGGAACCAAGAATAATTCCTCCCCAAACGAGCCATCCTGCACCACCGTATTGGTGTCGTTTAATGGTGTTCTCTTGGTGGTAACGGGTACCTGGCGCTCTCCATATGAAAGTCCGGCGAGAATCAGACTGCAAACTAAACCTGGACTCGTCGGAAAACATCACACAAGACCACTGTTGCGGTGTCCACAATGCATGCTCTCTCCTCCAGGTTAATCGCAGGCGACAGTGAGTTACGGTAAGGGGAACACATCTGACAGGCCTACGAGCATATAGACCAATGTGACCTAAGTGTCTGTACACGGTCTGCCTTGAAACTGTCTTACTGGTAGCTGAAGAGAGCTGACGAGATAGGTCTGATGCTGTGCTCCGTCTGTTTCTTTTGACAGTAACTGCCAAATACCGGTCCTCATTCAGCGTTGTAACTCGGGGGTGACCTGTGCTGTAACATCTACTCACATTACCATCATCTTGGAATCGTTACCAAAGCCTGGAGATGACACTCTAGGCGATTCCAAGTTCCTCGGATACTTCCAGCTGGGTACGTCCACATTCCAGTCGTCCGATAATTCTACCACGTAAAAAATCATCCAAATGCTTCCTTTGTGCCATAACTATGCGGTTATTGCACTGAAAGGCTTTTAAAGGGCTTGTGAACAATTTTACTTCTTTGCCACCATTCCTTCCCCCCCCTCTCTTACACTGTCGTCATTGTGACGTACTATCCGCGCTATCTGGTGGTTTCCTGTAATTTGCATATTCTTCTTCAAGATGTGTGTGATAATTCTACAGGTAAAATTTTTATTTTAGAGTTCAATTTCTATGGTATTCGGAATTATTCTTAATTTATGGACATGAGTGTAATATGCAAGGCGTGTTGAAATGAAAGTGATTCGAAGCAAACAATTTTCTATATATTTTCGTGAAACAAATGCGATAGTTAGGATATGTGTACCACGCACATACGTACACAAGAAGGTTTGTGATTACTGCATTTGTAAGGACGTGGCATTCATTTAAATATGGCTGGTGTGGATACAACTGCATCTAAAACGGATCAACAAGCTGATGGATCTGAGTTTACAGCATTTGTTACGCTATAGGGATGACGGTGACGTCTTTCTGCAGCACATAGTGGTAGAGATTAAATTTGGTGTCACCATATCCAACCGACAGGTTGGATCCGACAGGCTGCAATAAAGTTTTTAACACTAGAAGAACTAGTGTTTATCACTAGAACACTTTAGCCAGAATTTATCTGAGTTTGCAGCATTTTTACGCTACAGGGACGACTTTCTGCAGCACATAAAAGTAGATGAAATCTGGTGTCACCATTTCCGTCCGGAAACAATGGCAACAGAACATCCCGACTCGCCTAGACCTAAAAAAATCAAAGTTCTGCAGCCAGCCGGAAAGGTGATGCTGAAAGTATTTTTTCACATGTAGGGATTCCTATGCCGAAGTTTAAGAAGCCAGACATCTCCATCAATGCTCAACGGTAATCCCAAACACTTGATATGCTCCATAAGGATATCAAAAACAAACGTTCAGGTATGCTGTCGTCAAGTGTCATCATTCTGCACGACAATACAAGGCCGCATGTCGCCATGGTGTCGAAGCACTGTCCCTTAAAAAGTGGGATGTCCTGAAGAGTCCGGCTTACAGTCCTGATCTGTCACCTTGCGACTATCACATCTTTGAACCACTGAATAAAACCTTATGGGTCAACGATTTCACTTCGACAATGATGTAAAGGCTGTAATTCTTATCTGGTTCCATGATCAATTGATATTTTTCTTCATGGACGGAATTCATAACTTTCCAAGGAATGGAACGCCTATCTAAACACCATGTGTGATTTCTTTTAACAAAACTTTTATGCATTTCACTCATTAAATATTGTGGTTTCAATCTATTTATCTGTCTCACTTCTGGCTTAATGCATCTTATGAATAAACACCTTGAATGTCTTTCATTTGAACACCCTTTGTATAATAGATGACTTTTTACAATAATGCTATATAATCAATTCAAAACAAAATTTAAGCTATTATCAGTATTTCATTCTGAAAATATATTTATATGCTCACTTGTAGAAATTTAGATTATGAAGATATTTATCAATTAAGAAGCATTTGCATGATTAACAGCTTAAAAGAGAAGTTTGAAAATCAAGAAGGAAGACTTTTTCCTTAAATTTAATTTTTGTGAAAAAGGTAAATCTAAGTTAGTGAGTACTGAACTAATTTTACCGATAGTATTACATTTATCTACAGTTTATTTCTAAGAAATATTTGTAAAAATTGAGAGAAAGGCTTATAATCTATTACTCAAACTAACTGCTATTATTGCTTCCAAACAAAATTGTTTGAGCAGTTAAATGCTAACGTGGAAGTTAAGAAAATGTGCACATTTCAATATTTCTCAGGTGCTTCAACAAAATTCACGTGCACGCATACAATCTTTGCATTTTTACCTTAACTCTTTTTAATAGTAAGTTATCACGAATAAGATATATTTTCAAAGCTAAAGACATGGCATCTAATATTTAGCATATATTCAGTACTTATTTAGTTAAAAATACACACCCAATTATATGCAGAACCAAGAACATATATATTATAATCAATTTACTAATATTTCAATTAGTTGGTGGCTCTTATTTTAGTGTCACAATCCGAACAATACAGTATTATAATATTATTTTATTTCATTCATTCCTCTGAAATAAATGAATATAATTTTCGATCATTGAAATATACATAATTTAAATTTAAACTTAACAGAGTGTGTCAGAATAGTTAATGTTCCTTTAAAAAATTTGCATGTCAAAAAGTATTTTGAATATTTAAAATTAATTATATAAAAGTAGGTTTCATATAATGTTAGCATACACATATTGATAATGTACATTATGTAGAAACTATTGAAAAACTAACTTAATTTATAAATCTGATGGATAAAATATAAATGGTCTGGTAAAACTGGCAGCTTGAAAATGAAGAAATAAATAAAATAAAAAGATATGTAAAATATATTAAAGCAGGATAAAATGTAAGTTGTAAATTCTTTTATTGATATAATTTGTTATTTTGCCGGCAGCTGTGCTTTGGATACAGGGTGATCATTTAAAATTCTTAAAATATAGTTCAAGCTTTCTATAACTAGATTAAACTACTGTTAAATTATTCGTTTTTTTTTATGTTTGACAAAAACTCGAAAAGAACAAAAATAAAATTGATGAATGGTATAAAAGTCATAAAAATAATAACTCAAATTCTGGAAATTACAGTATCATTTATTGTGGAATAAACAATTAAATTTATTGCAAAGAAGGTATATATGTATGCTATTAACTTACCATTACGAGGGAAAGAGACGGAGTGGTAAAGGGTTTTGCGTTTGACTTGTTCTTATTAAAAAATTTCTTATTTTCAAATGCTTATAATTTTTAAAATTATGATTATATTTTAAACATTTTACACTTTTCTGAAGCCTCATTCCGTTATAAATAATGTGTAAAAGATTAGAATTATTTAATTTAAATTTAAAAGAGATAGTTAGGGTTTATATTTTCAGCCCTCCAGAAAAAGTTAACACCCACTGAGTTAACACACTCCTTATTACAGTAAAATACGTTTAACGCGCGCGTAAACGCTTAAGACAAAATATCGGTTAACACGAAATGATACAACGGTTTTGAAAAACTACTATGTGTTTTAATGCATTTTCCTTCTCTTAACACGAAACAAAAATTGCTTAACACGAAAAGAATTCTTTTGTCGGAATGAACAAAATAAGGAAATAAAAAGCCGCAAATCAGACTGCTCTACAGTATAAACGGAATAATTCGTTGCAGTAGATGATGATAATGTATGCACAGTTTCATTATGGCAGATAAAGAGATAAAAGCTCAAATATATCATTGATGCAGATTCTGAAGATGAAAATGAAATTAATAATGCAGTTCCTCTTTCCATGTCTTCCTAAATAAGGAACATTACGAAAAGTATGTACATTTTAGATTAAAATTATCTATCAAAAAGCAATCCTTTTACAAAAAGTGATTTTTTCTCTCTAAATAATATGTTTTGAAATCGCTTGATCAAGAACACGTATTTGATTAAATGTTAATTATTCTTTATGCTTAAGCCTTATTCACGAAATCTTGGAAATCAGAATTTATGAATTTTTGTATATATTTACGTTTTAAACACACTTTAAGTAAAAAGAAGTACTTTATTATATTTATTATAGATATATAATTTTAAGAAATACAACAATTCCTCATATTCCTATATGAATAAAACACATAATGCATTAACGATCATTATCTCTCTCCTTTTCTAACTTCAGTTGTCCAGACAAAACATGTTATATTTTTATAAATATCGAAAAGTTGAAAACAAGAAGAACTTTCACAATTGCTTTGTCTTGATGGCAACGAAAGTTTTCACTAAAAGTTACTAACTCATAATTGATCATCACTTATGTTTTAAACGCATGGTTCACTTACCCTCAAGACAAGATCAAGGTAACAAACATTTTGGATTAAGGTTAGAAGAAAATATTTTTGTGTGTGCTATTGTTTTACTCCCACTAATACTGGCGTGTTATGAGGCGAGATTCCAAAAACACATGGGATAGAGTTTACTACAGAGATGGAAAAGTAAATAACACGCCGAGAAAAGGTATGCTAATCGGATTTCATTTACGGGGATGTATTTAGACCATTTTACTAAAATAATTTTGTAAAACATAACAAAATAATTAATTTAATTCAATTTAAATTGAGGTGTATTTAAAGATAGGTTTCCAACTGCTATTGTCGAACTTATACTTCATTTGCTTAAAAAGTAGTTGAAAAAAAGTCTTGGTTACGAAATGTTGCATAATCTATTCCATATCTAATAATTTTCATAATATCAATTTATTACTTTTTAAATTCAAAACGGTAATTTAAAAGTAGCTGCCTCATAGATTACTTGTATCAGACTACCCTAAAATTGTGAATTTTGCCAAAAAATTGACAATTTTTTATGATTTTATTTTGTACACCATCTTATTAGCTTTATAAAAATACCAAGTTTATCATTTTCCGTTCACTCGAACAAAAACTACAAGTGTTTTAGTAAAAGCAGATGCAATTACTTTAAGCAAGATATGTCACACTTTAAAACGCGTTTTACTAGAATTTTTTATTTAAGTAATCAAATGGGGCAAGCGATAGCTAAAAACGTTTTAAAAATAATGAACTGAAATTTTTCTGTTTCTGTATAATAGTAGAGTTGTTTTAACATTCAGATTTATCAATCAATCAGTTTATTACAAAATTTACACTCGCGTTTATGTTAATGTAATCACTTTTTTTAAAGCAATTTAATTTAATAACTGAGATAAAGTGCTCTATTTTTTGTAAAAAAGAAAATATCTCTTATCCTGAAGGTCATTTCAAAAATGAATAACATAACAACACAGCAGAGATGAAAAATTCAAAATGTGTTCATAAACTTTTGGTACAGAATGGGCCGTGTTTTTGCTAGTTTTTGTAAATTTTTACCAATTTTTTTCCTTTTAGTAATAATAATTTCTATTTCTCTTCTTAATTTTAACATACCTTTCTTAAAATGTACTAAACAAATTTAAAAAAAAAAAAAAAAAAAAATCCCCATATCTCCATTTTTTTAAAAAAAAAAAGTTGTCGCAACCAGAGTTGGATACTTTAAACCCCCCGTGCCATTCCCGGAAATTCCCAACAATAAAAAAGTACGAAAATCTTACGATTTCCCCGGAAAGAAACTTTATGTAGTATTGAAAATATGTATTACTTGCCTTACATATAAATAGAACTTTCATTTCTAGGTCCACTGTAGACCCATACAGACTACATGTTAAATCTGTTCAGAATTAAAATATTACTATGGTCGTGGTCAAGATGCCTTGAAAGAAATGAAGCGCAAGGTACCGTCCTCGTCAGTTGACCATAGTTCAAAATTATGAAGTCCTTCGCCAGTAGCTTTCATGTTGCTAGAGAGCGTGACGTAAACTAAAACCAAATAACATGTAAAAAAAAAAAAATGAAGGTCTCAGGGCCAATAGCTGTGCATGGGAAAATAAAACATAGATAAACATTTTTTTTTTTGAAAAGCAAGCGTACAATACTTTCCGCAGAAACGTTTATACTATATGCATTAAGAACACATCTATAAACCCAATCATAAATAATTCGCTTCCAAAATAAACACATTTACCAAGAAAAATAAGCAAATATTACTGCCATACCAACTTTTACTGTCCATTTTCTTTGACATAATATTAAAAATGAATTATGGAAGCTGAAATAACTCCTTTGTTCATATTTTGGTTTCAGCTTAGGGCTGATATATATATATATATAATTTAGAAAAACAACCCTTCTTTAAATAAGACGTATACAATTTATTAAGAATTTATTTTGTACTGATTTATGACTGATTTCTTATGGATGCATACATTTTTCCATAAAGTAGCTTAAACATTCTTATTATTAATGTGCAGTATTTAATGCAAATATATTTTTGTAATCTGATCTTGGAGTATTTGTTTATTTTTATTCAACATTTATGTAAATTCAATGAAAGCGTCTGATACTTAACTACTAGAATAACTTATTAATGTCGTAACACTTTGAACATTTTACAAAAGTATTATAACAACTATTTTTTTTTAATAATTGCCTTTATTTACAAATCTTGGAACTTAGGCAAATGCAAAAATACCTCGAGATTATTAATAAAAATAATGTAATTTTAAAAATGTTATCATTTAGAACAAAATGAATGAGGTCTTAAAGCTAAATTTCTTGCAAGTTATTTCTTAAGTTTTAAAAATTAACGTATCTTCAAATCCAAAATTATGACAAATTTTAGATTGAAATTTAAAAATTATAAAATAACTTAAAAATTTTATATATATATACGGTTTTGAGCCCTACAATACTCATGATAGTTAATGTTTAGTTTACTCGCCTAACTAAAAATGGATACTGCTTTATCACGCAAACACTGACACGTTAGCAGTTTTAAATAAGATGATACATCTTGCTTCATCCGCGTGTTCTGAACAATCCCAAAGGTCATTACCGGAAATTTTATGATTCTAAAATCATGTGTTTGACAACAAAACCCATAAAAACTGAGGTATCCGCAATGAAAAAAAAAATGCTTTGGGGAAATGTGTTAGATATGCGCTTGTTGGTATTGTGCTCTTTGACGGTGAATAAAATGTAGATTTCAATATATATATATATATATATATATATATATATATATATTACAAAAATATACAAAAATAGTTATAAACCTAAGATAACTATCGTCATAATAGGAAAGATTTAGCCACAGAAATACTAAAAGCAAACTCCCAGCCTTAGGAACTAGGAATGCAGGTTTAAACAAAGTTTTCTGGCCAGCCAACCTTCACCTGAATTTGCCAGTATTCTGGGCCATAGGGAAAGCAATAAATTTCTAGAGAAGTTTAACTATGTTATAGATAAAACCATAATCTATTAATGTAATACTATAATGTTATAGCTTTTAATAATTACTAAAATATTTAAAATCAAAGCCAAACTAATAGACTTACCACGTGAATACATATTCACTTCTTATGGACAATAACAGTAACGCATATAATTATTATGTATTGAGAAAGTAGCAGTGTTACAATATATATATATATATATATATACTTTTAAAATTTCTATATTTATTTTAAAATTTATATAAAATAAAAAATACCATCCAGACAAACGATTAATTTTTAATAAAATATATTATTACAAAATTACATAGCTAGAGGCGCCATCTATCTATAAACTGTATAACTGAAAAAACTTTTTTATTTAACTGTTATATAACATTTTATAAATTTAATAGGGTAACTTAGTTCTATACAATGTTTAATAAAGTTATTAATATTTAAATATATATTAGATTTATCACTAACTAATACCTTGTTACGATAAATATGATTCAAAATAATATTTCGATATATTGAGATGGATAAGTTAGAATTCCATGAGGGAACTTTAAGAATGTTAAAATTAAAATCATCTCTTTTATCATAAATATTGCTATGTAATTTATAGTCCTTAATATATAATGATACATCCAAGTAATTAGTTGTAACAGGATTATTATTAATTTTAAGAAGCTTTAAATATTCCGGATAAAAATTGATATTGGGATTATAATTATTATTTTTACCAAAAATAATTAGGTCATCTATGTATCTAAAAATGTAATAATCATTATTAATAATATAATTATTTTCGTAAAAGTGTAAATATAAATTAGCCAAACTATTGCTAGCAGGGCCACCCTGAGGCAAACCTTTGGTTTGTTTGTACAGAGAACCATTAAAATTAATGTAATTTTCTTTTAGGACAAAATTTATTAGAGTTCTAAATTTTTGTAAATTAATATTAAGGTTATAATTTCTGTAATTATCCAAAATTACCCTAATTACATCATTGATATCAATAGAGTTAAAAAGATCTTCAAAGTCATAACTATGAACTGAATAAGTATTTTTATCTTTAAAAAAATCTATAATTCTTTACTATTTTTAATTATAGCTTTATTACATTGCTTATTGATGAATTCTTGCAAAATATTGTGCAACATTTTACCTGCATCAGTGATATAAGTTTTAAAACCATTTGTTACTGTTCTAAATTTAACAGGATTTTTATGAAATTTAGGTGTTAAAAATATATATGGAAACTTAATCTTATGAGTGGAACATTCAATTTCTTGTATATAGCAGTGATTCATAGTAATTCTTTTCTGACATTCAATCTATTGAAAGATTTATTGTTTAAAATTTCATTAATCATAGTAATAAAAAACTTAAATAATAATAATTAAATATATATAAATAAAATATATATATATATATATAATTCTACTTCTTCCTTCAGCGAGTGCAACAAATTAATTGATTCCCTCCAAAAATGTCCTAACACAAGTGAAATTAACGAATAATTTAGTCATAATATAAAATTGATATGCTGCAAAATATTTATCTTTATCCCAAATTTTTAGGTTTTTGAAGAAAAGAGAATCTATAGATGAAATGAAAATTATTCATACACTAGAAGTTTTATAAATTGTCCTTACATAAAACATGAAACTGTCGAATAATTTCAAATATATTTATTTACTGGTTTCTTTTCGGTTTTAATAGAATAAGAATTGAGCAGTATTTAAAAACAGACAAAACATTTTGGTTTTGTGTAAAAAAACTAATCGCAATGAACGAAGGTATAATAAACTGAAATCTTAAAATATAGCAGAATTGATTACAGCAAACGTTATTTTTATATATAAACTAGTATAGTATAAATTGGTTTAAATTTATCCGTAAAGTTAAAAATAATTCAAAGCTGTATGGTTGAAAAAACATGAAACGATAAGTATGTTTTGAAGGGAAAAAAAAGGCAGAAAAAGTCTCAGCTTAAAAATGGCACATACATATATAACACTTGAAAGTTTCCAGTAAAGAAAAATATCAGAAGAAATAAAAGTGAATGGAAACTCAAACAGTAACTGTATTCTTCCGCAGAATACCAAATAAAAATTCCGTAATATTTTGAGGTAATGCTCTCGGTCGAAAAAAGCTTTTTGATATAAAAGCAAGACGTATGAAAAATATGACAGATTACTGACAGAACCAGAACAGTAAAACTTTTAGAGAATTTTGTAAAAAAGTTTTGGTTATTGAAAGAACTGCCTTGTTTTTAATTTTTCTAAAGAAGTATAGCTTAGACAATATTTTAAGATGGTGATTGGGCTACACTACCGAGACTAGAAAAACTTGAAATACTTTTTTCAATTGAAATGAATACCTGTCACAGAATCATTTTTTTTCTTTGTACTTTCCCACCTGATTTTTCAGGAATTTTAACTCCCAATACTCTAGAAAAAAAGAAGAGGAAAAAGGGAGAAAAAAGAAAATTATTGCATCAGAATAAAAAAATGATTTTACTTAAATTTAAATGTTTTATACCAAAACATGTTATACAACTTCATTGTGTTAAGAGATATTAAATGTGCAAAAAGTAATTTATTTGATAAAATTTGAGATGAAGGGACCCAATATTTTGTTTTTCCTCCCTAACTATTGATGTTATTGCATTTAATGGCAATAGGTATAAATTTACGGATCAAAGTACTAACAATTCTTTAAAAATAGATTATTTCAACATTTATAAGTTTTTAAAGTAATTTTTTCAAGCAATAACAAAAAAAATCATTTTACGCATTTCATTTCTTTTATTAGAATACCCATATCAAATTTGTTGCTCATACACCGAGTACATATCTCAATTATTGTCGGAAATGTAGATTAAAATTTTTTTACAAAATAATAATGTTTGCTTTTTGGTATTTTAGGAAAAAATTTTTATTTACATATTACATATATATAGATTATAAGGAAATTGCCAAAAAAATTAAATCACATATTTTATTTGGATTATACATACTTACTTAAATGTGTAGTTAATTGAAATTAAATAAAATATTATGAGCAGCAAGAAAGTTTCATATCTTTTACATACTTATGCCATTGGAACAATGGTTGAAATGATTATTCTTTTATATATTTGATTGAAAATTTAAAAGATTTTTGTTGAAATAGTATGAATTTTTATTGGTAACGAACGAATACTTTTGTCATAATATAAATGTATATGTATGTTGTTTAAAATATATAAAATATATACTGTAACGGAAGCTATATATATTTTTTGTTACCCTTGGTTTATCTTGAAAAACTCTGAGATGCATTTTCTGAAAAAAAATTAAGAAATAAATTGATAATGCTTTGAGCAGATTAATTAAAAATGAATTCGGATATTTGTATCATGAACTTAAATATGTATTCTCTGAATATAAACACTAACAGGATCAGTAAATAATTGTGAACTACATATAATTATATGTATGAATGTAATTATATTTATATTACTATAGTTAGTTTTAATTATAAAGGAATATCTTGAGTTACAGTTTGAAATTTTACTCAATCTCTAGGTACGATAAAAATTGTCTACATAATTACACGCAACTGATGTGGAATGTATAATTAACACATTTAGTCACTTTTAATCATTTAAAAGAGCAAATGAAGTTTACTTAAAATTTAGAAGTTAAAAATATTTCAATATAATTATAAGAAATATTTCCTCCAAGAAAATGTGATTGGAGATTTTACTTGCAGAGTAATGACAATATGATATTGTGCAAATACATTGAATCTGGATTCCAAGGCAAAATTATTGAATTAGTAAAAATAAGCGAAAAAATTTCATTATACTTAAAGATTATACTTTTATATTTTACATTATGTTTTCTTTTTTTTTTACAATAGTATATATATATATAGGTATGTACAAAACATACCCAATTGTATCTAAAGCTAAGAGTACGTTTTCACTCGAAAGAAAAAAATAAGAATTGCCAATGAGATACATAAATTATTTCTTATAATGTGTTTGTTACGTATCAAATAAAAAAGAAAACTTCGAATTTTTTCTTTAAAATTTTATTTCTGTTCTACCTTAATTCTTCTTGCTTGAAGTAGAACATTTATCTCCTTTTCATCAATTATGATTAAAGTTTTAAGTAAATACATAAATTCCAATAATATGACTGATTTTTAAATTTTAAATGCATGATTTTTTGTTTTTGAATTTTTAAAAACTTGTTTTTATAGGAATGTAGTCATTGTTTAAATAAAAAATTCCAGGTAATAATATTGGGTATTTATTTTGAAAAAAGTTGAATGTAGACTTTTGGTAAAGTTTTCAAATGCATCATCAAACATTGGTACCTTGCATACTAGACGAGGAGTAATTTTTCTTCGAATAGATAAATCATAATTTTATAGGAATCTCGAAATTAGGAAATATCTTTTATAGTAGTCCACTGAATTTTATCACTCAGCCCATTCTAACGTCAAATAAATAAATTACCCTTAATGTAAAGTTTTTTTCCCACATAATTTGTTGTCTATGATTTTCAACTTACCATTAGAAACGCACAAACTTAGGGTTTTGAATAAAATTAAGTGGAACTGGAATATAGTTAATTGACAACATGCATTTAAGGGTTAAAGAATTCTTGATACTGTAACCGGAACAGCTAGTCTGATAAAAATAGATTCTTAATTCTGCATGGTTGTTGAGTGAAAAGGAAAACTATAGCTGTAATTATATTTTTGATGCATTCTAAATGGAAAGAATAAATAAATGGTTAAACGAGAAAATTAAGTAAAAATTTAAATTTGACCAAACATTTGCAGAGTAACGAGAATGAAATTTTCCTCCTTTATTAAAGCATGAATAATCATTAAAATTAATGAAGTTTTGACCGTGTGTAAGAGGAATAAATAATACAATCTTTGTAGAAAAAATATTTATCTATTAAAAAAGTTTAATTAATATTATCTAATTATATACAATTTTAACAAATAAAAAATAATATTTTTATTAATTAATGAGACGACATTCTGTTACCTTAAAACATTTTAGGGCTATTAAAAATTTAGTAAAAAATATTAGGAATTCAGTTTTATTAAGCAAATTAATTAAAATTAAAGACCTAATTCCAGAGCTATTTAAGTAATAAATAACACAAAAACTATAGACTATATTAATAATGGAGCAAGTATTTATTAAACTGATAAAAAACATAACTGCAAGTTGTTTTTAACTCATAATACACTGTAAATTTGCTTAATGTATCCATAAAAATAATTCACGTCTGGGATTAAATGTGTTTCTTATAAGAATTATGAATTTCCATAATAGATGCAATAATTAATATATCTTAAATACTGTTAACTTAGTTAAATTAATTTTTATGTAACATGTTTAATGTGCTTCAGAAATCTTTTAAGAAAACAGATTTTTAAGAACAAGGTTAACGAAATATATTCTTCTTTAGATGACTATACTAAATAAAAATCTATTTTAATTTGGAAATATGATTTAAAGTAGCATAGAGTAGATTGAATATTATCATGTTTTAAAAGTATATAGGAGTAATGAGCCATGGATAATAACCATTTTTTTAGTTTCAGATGTTTTTTAACTTACTAATAAAGCCCCGTATTGATAATTAATTCATAAAAAAAATACATTAACAATGTAAAATATATGGATTAAATAGCATAAGAAATACATTTAGCATCATATTATTCTTGGCGTATTTTACTATAAAACCGCGATTGTCAAAATTTCACTTCTTGCGACCCAATATTCCATCATAATTTTCATCGCTCCTCCCTTCATATAATAACAATGTATTGAATTCAATAATACTATACTTTCACGCAAAAGCTACAACACGACTTTAAACTCTTAAGTACCACCGACGTATATGATTATCTCACTCAATTAAAGCGATAATTTCCTCTGACGTATATATACGCCTTTTCGAAGAATGATCTTTTCTGTGCACTGCTGTACACACAAAATTATTCCGAAGGCTTTGGAATGCAATAAAATGACCTTGAGACATAGTATGCGTTTGCGAGGGATTGATTTATTTTAGAATATTTGTTTATTTATTCTATTCCCAATTTTCCCCATGCATCACATACGCGTGCCTACGTAGTGATGCATGGGGGTACGAGGGAATTAGGGAGCGAATCGCTTAACTTTTAATTGGCAGTTATGGGATTAATTATAAACCGTACAAATTATCAAGATAAATATTAATTTTCGGATATAATTAAATGTGACAAGTTCACATGGGTTACTGGTATTTATTAAACTTGTTCTTAACTTAGTATTGTTAAGTTAATTATAAAAAGCTTGTGCAGAAATAATATAAGTGTATTATATCAGTGTAAATGTGTATTTTATTTGTTTACTCTCCATTGATTAATAATTTCTTAAATAATCTTTTGTTTTCGACTTTTCAATACACTCGTGCCCCCTTCGTAGTGTTATCACGCCCCCCAGGCGCGCGCCTCACAGTTTGAGAAACGCTGCTTTAAAAGGATTATAATTAATTACATATAAAAATATTTTAACTCAGGTTCTTTCAAAATAATTCAAGAGAAATTTTATTCTACAACTCCCTAGTAAATACTAAAGATTTGCTTTTGAAAGGAAACAATTAGCACCCCTTATAAATCTATACAGACCATTAATTTAAATCTGTAGTCACAACATCTCAACAGGTAAATGAAACTTAGTCTCTTTCAAACTGAAACTTTCTGCGCTTCTCTTCATTGCATTGTCTTCTTACAGAATGTTAATCATTCTATTGGCTCGTAAAAGTGTTTTCTTGAAATGATCACTCTAAATTCTTCTACATTCTTCTTAGAGTAACTATTTTTCTCACCAAAAGCTGGTGATTTGTGATATTTGGGAGAAAATTTTTTTCACCCATGTCCCTCCTACCTATTCAGTGTTATTTTGTCAGGAATATTATTTCTTTGTCCGCAAACCTTCTTTCTAATCACAATGATTGTTCGGTAGGGAAGAGACTAATATTCTATTTTTAGTATGCTAAATAAGTATATATGCAGAAGGATTCAAAAGTAGAGACATGGGTAACCTAGTGGTTAGAGCATCGGACTCCAAACCGGAAGGCCCGGGTTCAATGCCCGATGCCACCAAATAAACTCTGAGTACACACGGAGTACGTGCTGGTTACAGCAGAAAACCACGGGTGGAGGGGGCTGGAAAATATTTCCCTCTCATTCAGTTCCAAGCCTAAATTGTGGAGGTGGAGATAAATGGTGTCGCCATCTATAGTGTATGAGCCGAGCCAAATCGTACTGTCACCTGCATGGTGTTCAAAGCTAACGCCAAGCTTACACCTAGCCCCTTGCCACGATGAATTTCGTGGGCCTCGATCTGACACCGTCAGACAGGTGGCATTAGAAACAGCAACAACAACATGATTCAAAAGTTCTTGGACTGAGTCTATAACGTGGAAATTTTTTGAAGTAGAGTTACTACAATAATATTTACGAGTAACTGCATTCTTCCCCTTTTCTAAGAAAAAAATGTTCCAAATCACGTGGTTGGTGGCTTGCCACTGCGTCGTATTTTGTAGACGGATGTATTTAGTAGTCGGCGATTGAAAGAAATAACATTTGTTGTGAGCAAAAAATGAATATCAAATTTTGTGTCACCTTGGGAAAGAGTGCTAGGGAGACAAAGGAAATTTTGTGAAGCATATGTAAAGCTATGATACACCTGGAAAGTTTCTGCGGCGGTACGTAAGAACAGGCTTCAAATAACAGCTGAGTCATTTGAGATATCCTCTGTCACATGTTAACGGTATTCGTAATCACAGAGTGTATCGTTGACATGACAACATGACATTCATAGAGTGTGTCAAAACATTGTTCCTGCATGTTAAACGAAGACCAATATGCACATGAAGTAAAAGTGCATCGCAGGCTGAATTAAAGGACACGGCTAAAAGTGGAATCCGGAAATGACCTTTACAAGCGGTAGCAAAAGTGTGTATAATGCTCAAGGATCTTATTTCGAAGGAGGATATGATTCATTATTTGGTAATATTTGGTTTACTTGGTAATATTTTTTAAGTTATACACTCGGTCCGGGAATTTTTGAAAACTACTTCGTAAGATAAAATAAGCTCATCTTGTTTATATGTAATATAGTCTTTTTTAATTTCCATGGGTTTACAGCATTAAATCAATCGACATAAAAGTTTTTATGAAAAATTTGGTTAATCTCTACGTTTTTTTATCTATAATTTTTAATGCGCTTTTTAATTGGATGCAGTTTGAAATGGTTAACGCTTTTCCATTTCCTGGACTTAAAAACTCATTCAGTTTTGAAATTTAAGTCAGATATGTCTGAAGAAAAAATAGGGTTCCACTTAAAATAACTGATTATATACAACACAACATTTACAGAAAATATATGAACTAAAAATATCAATTATATATTTAGCTCATTTTTGTTTTGTATATTACTATTTTTCTCTGAAATACTTGTAAAGAAGAATCAATATTTAAAAAAAATATGTTGAAAATTTAATACATTACAATATATATTAAAATATTTTAAAGATAATTTTTTTGTATTTTTAAATACATATGAATTTTCTTATGTAACCTCTACTTATAAGGCCAAATAGAATGTTAAGTTTTCATGAGATAAAAAGTCTCCCATGTATTAAGGATTTATTATTTTTCTCTTGATTTTTAATTATGAATGTACTGTTACAATATGATGTTATGATTTTCCTAACTGATGGGAAATTTCTATGTAACCTACTTTAAAAGCAACGAAGAATTTATGATGGATGATTTCTTTCTGACTAAGTATTTGAAATAAATAAATGTATAATGAGAAACAATCGTAAAATAATTTACGTTACGCACAAATGAAAAAGGCTATTGATCAAGATTTTGTTATGACATATTAGTAAAATAGAAAAAAAATCCGGAAACTCTAAATAACAGACCAACAAAAAGGAAATCCTTTGTTTTGGAAAACCTAGTAGTCATTTTGATAATCACACATGCATGCATAGCAGTTAGAACATAGATTTTAAATGGTCTTCTGGAAATGGTTTAAAGGAATTTATAAAAGTAATATATATATATATATTTATAAATACTAATTCTATTTTTAAACCAGATAGTTGTTAGAAACTTGGTTGTTTATTCAAAGATAAATATATATATATATATATTAAAATTTAGTTAAAGATTACCTATAAAAACATCAGGATTATGTTTTAATAAAAAAACGATTAAAATTCATTTTTAATCATCATAAAACAGTTAGCCGCTTTGAAAGGCTTGGAGAGTCAGAGAAAAAAAACAAAGAATTATTTTTATTACATTTTTTGTTTGAATATTTGCATTGATTTAGAAAGAATCATTCTACAATAAAGCACATCTCTTGATAAACCTTTATTCATACATTTTAAAAGTATTTCAAAACAATATATCCGATACAAAGACATGAAATTAGATAAACCATTTTGAGAAAGAGGGAAAACAATATGCATACATTTATTCCTTTAAAAAGAAATCAAAAATGATGCTCTCAACTTTCAATATTAAAATGCCAAAACAAAAGATTCGATTGTAAGTTAAAATGCAAAATTCTTTCCTTATAAATGAAGTAAGTTTGCGTGTAATATAAAATAAAGGATCGAATCAGAAAATTTTTTTATTTGAATCTTAAGAGAAATAGAAAAAATATAAATAAAAATGCTGACAATACCAGATAATACTATTTGAAGTGAGCGTTGGTGGAAGTTTTAGCTGTTCAAAGAAAATGTCCTCTCATAGCTTTTTTCAAAAAGAAAAACAAAATAAATGTAGAACCTGCATTTGAAGACACAATTGGGTTTCTCTGAAAATACTAGAAAAATTGTTTGTGGAACTTTCTGAAATGTAAAAGGCGTATGTTTTTGTCTTTTCTTATTTGTATTATTTATTCTATTCTTGTACCTTTTGAGCTCATGTTATTAAAAACATAGGGAAGGGCTAAAATCATCATAAGTGAGAATAACAATAAAACAATAGAAATTTCAAATTCAATGATTCTGTTTTTAATGTAGATGATTTGAGGATTTAAATGTTTTTTCTTTTCAAAATTATCATTAAAAGTTATATGTTTTATAAAAGACTTACTAAAGTCTTTTATTTACTGATAAAAAAAACAAAATTGTAACAATTAAACATTAACTTAGAACCGACCTTTTTTTTTATTATATATATTTACTTTTCAATTATTTATACAAAATACCCTTTTATTGTGTTGCTTTAGTGTGAGGCCAGTAGAAAACAAATTCAAATTAACTGTTAGTAAGTTCAGGTTGTATGGTGAAGAAAAAAGAAAGAAAGAATATATTTCACAATATAACTGAACATTCCTGTACAAAATAAAATTGAAAATCTGTTAAAATTTTTCAGATTAGATAAGACATGTATGGATACTTCTGTTATTTTATTTAATTTTAAGAAATAAGTTGTAAAATTAAAATAATGAGAAAGTATTAAATGAGTTAAGCAATTTCAAATTATAGAAACTGTTGGAAAAAGAATATGTTTGACATGAACATTAAAACATTTTTAGTTCTTATGAAATTCAAGAATTATAAATGAAATTATAATTGAAATACGATAAAAGATAGAGATTGATAATAGAAAATAAAAGAATATAAAAGATAGTAGAATATAAAAGAATTATAACTGACAATCAGCGCTAACAGTAGTTTCGCTGAAATTATAGAATAGACAGAAATAATGCAGTCAATACCCTTGTTTATTTTTTTTGTACAGATTGTCTATTTTTTCATTTGGTTCATTACATTTTTTCCGTCTCTTATTTATAGTTATATTATTTGTTAACATAAATGCAATTCCCAAAGTACAAGCATGTATACCACATGTTAAATATATATTTTTACTGAAAGTGTTGAACGATCTGTTACATTTTTAAGATTTTGGCAGTTGATTTTTCTATATTTACATTACTCCTTAAACTCATGAAGTTCCTAAATACTGCAGAGGATTTCATCATTTTCAATATATTTCAATTCACACAAATCTTATTTTCTCTTTCACTTTTGGATTTACTTATCTTTCATGTAGTACAATATGTCATAATTGTACTTCAAAACATTGATTATAATCTTATAATCACTTTAAACTTTATTTTCATCATCATTTAATTGTCTCATTTTTTTGGTAATAAGATTTAAATTTGTTATCTTTAGTATCATAAAAAATTAAGAGTGCAAATAAATCTAATTTATTTATTACGATAGTTAAAGATTCTCTCCATAAATTAATATTTATGAGAAAGCAGGTGAAGTACATTAAATGTCGCATTGCCATAACATCCAGTTTTTTACAGAAGCAAATGGTTACATACTTATTATTAATTAAATCATGCCTTTCTCGACAACTGTGCAACTCTACTGGAAATAAATTATGCACGATGTTTATTTGAGAAATAAGACGTACTTAATAGTTTTTTGTATAAATATAGAAATAAAGTGAATATTACTAAAGAATATTATTTTTGGAAAAATAGACTTTTATTAGTTTATCATTACATACAAGCAAAACATGAAAAAAAAACCCTTTGGGGATCAAAAACAATTTACTCGTGGATAATAATGTTCCTTACTAATCACTCAACATCATTTGGATTTTTCAGTTACTACATATTGCTACTTTACTATGGAATTCATATATTTAAATTGATTCGATGTTATGATTCGGAAATATAATGCAAGCAATGTTTAATTCTTAATGGAGTTGTTACAAGTAAATATTAGTAACTGTTTGTTTTTGTTTCGTTAGGCATAAAATAAAAAAATAATAACATGTAGTGTTTTTGAACAGTTTTATGGGAATAGAACAGAATTATTCTCACAGAATTCTTTGTCACGATCGGACATTTGTTTTCATTTGTTCAAATATTATTTATTATGGCTCAAAATTATGCATATCGAATAACTTAAAATGTGTTACATAGTACAGCTATATATTACTAAACGACACAATAGAGTGAAATGTAATAAGAAAAAAAAAGAATGTCAATGAATTATTTAAATCATTGCCACCAGTTTATTTGTCAAGTTCTTTTTAAGGTTGTAATTAAATACGACAATCATCTATTTTAAAATGGAAAAAAAATGCTCCCCTTAATCTTCATATGGTAAATGTAGTTCCTAACTTTATAAAAATAATCACCATAATTGAACAATTTGTTGAATAAATATCATGGTAACATCCTACAAATATTGTTAAATTGGCACAAATATGGATTATTATTGAATTTTCTCTTATCATCAATGCATCATTAGGATAAATTTAAAAAAAAATCGAGTAGTTCTTACATTTTTTTTTCAAAAACTCTGTTTTCAGTTTACAGACAGAGTCAATATATAACTACACGTCCGAGTTAATGTTTAATTAAATATGTTTATATATATATATATATATATATATATATATATATATATTCAAGGTAAGATTGAGAAGGATAAAAAATAATCAAAATAGTTTATTTATTGTAAATATTGGATAAATTATTAGATCAGTTGTGTATATTATACTAATGTAATTCGGATATAACTGATGTTTAATTAAATATGTTCCATTCAAGGTAAGATTGAGAAGGATAAAAAAATAATCAAAATAGTTGATTTATTGTAAATATTGGAAGTATCGAAATTTTTGTCTAAATAATTAAAAAAATATAGGCAATTATATTAATTATTTCTATAAAAACACCTTATAGATATCTAAATAAAATAAATGAAATCCTCATGCTCAATTCGTCATGTTTTCATCCAATGAAGAATTTTACATTTATTCGTTGTAAAGAAAATCCTACTCTATCCAAGTTTTATCTCTTATTAGGGCTTATGCTATTCAAATATTATTCATGTTTCTCGAGAGAAAATTTGAGTAATATTTTTCTTTGATCTAAGCTTTTTGATAATAAGAACATTTCGAAGGTCAACCATGCAAAACAAAAAAGCGTGTTTACAAAGGCATTTGGATGAATCCCTCCACAGATAGCTTAAAGAAGAAGGAAAAATAATTCTAAAACACAAAAGTATTGTCAAGAAGACAAAGATTTAAAAGCTGATTTGCAACAATGATTTCTCTTTCTTAACAAGCATTTTTTCAATGTACAAGTTTCATTTTTTAAAGAAAACAGCAGGATATGTAAAATAAATCTTTTTCTAGACAGATTTATTTTCCGTTTGAAAGCTTTAATTCAAGGAACATTAACCTACTTCAATATCAGGAAGTGGGTTAGAGAAATGAAAGGTAAGAAAAGATATATAAAAACCTAAACTATAAAAAAAGCAAATTTTATTCTATTGGAGTTAAAAGTTTGTGTTCAAGAAATAGATTTTCTTGCAGCATGCATTTAATACTTATAGTAAAATAAAAATAAATAAATATTTGTTTTTTAAAATTTAACTTTTTTATTTTGAGCTACTTTGAAATTCACAATTTCTTTAAAGGTTGAGATCTATGTTTAAAACTTTTAACCTTAATTTAAAAATCTCTTTATACATTCTCACAAGTGAATTTACAACATCAAGAAATAATTCTCGTAGTGTGATGCAAATTTCAAAAACAATAGTGGTGAGATGAATATGAGAATTATTAAATTTGCGCACGCTTTTGATCACGTGATACTCATATTGAATTCCGATTGCGAACTCACCCGAATTCTTTTATACTTGCTAGGAGCTCGCAGTTTAACGTCAATTATCTCCCTAACTATTTGCAAAGACATCAGAATGGTGTTGATAATATAATATCTATTTTTATCTATGTATCTATCTCTTTCTATCTAACATTATAATTTGTTTATCTATTTTCCTCTCTATATGTATATACGCATTCGGACTTTTATATAACGAAGGCGCTAAATCCCGAAAAAAGGTCGTTATAGGGGAGTTTCATCTTTAAATTTTCTTTATAAACCACATAAAACAAAATTTAAATTCATAAAAACTATATAATAAAAAAAATAATTATTCATACCTCTTTTAAATTAATATATACTTATTTTATATATCTTTCTCATCAAAAAGAAAAAAAAAAGAACGAACAACTGCAAGAACAGTTTCTTGACGCTTCATTCACTTCTTGAAAAATTAAATGTTTTCTTCGTTCTTACGTTTTGATATTTCTGAGCTACAGGAAACAAAGCTACCAGTACGACAGATCAACACTACAAATGAACGGAGACTCGTTCAAAGACACTGGGACACTAAGGGTAAAAGGGGCAACGAATATGCTTACAGTGAACTGGACAATAAGGATTAAAGGTTGCACTCCTTGGAAGAAACACTCAGAATTCTACTGCTCTCGGCGGGTTATTCAACTAATAAAACCAGTTAAAGATTTATGACCAACATAAAATGTATTAAAAAAGATAACAACTTGAAATGTCCAGAAACACTGCAAAAATAAGGAGAAAAAAATTTAATTACAACAGAAAAAGTTTGTTATATAGAAAACGCACTTCACTATAGGAAGGTTATTTTACGAAGAATATCGTGTAATGTTTTTGGTTCCAGGAAAAAGTTCTCTATATAGAAAAATTCGCAATATAGAGGTTCGTAATACGGGGGTTCGACTGTATATGTATAATTCTTTTATTAGTAAATAAAATTAATATTACAAAAAAGTTATTGTAATGTACCGAATTAAATCAAATGGTTTTTCACTGGTCCATGGGACAAAGTGAAATTAAACGCTATTAACTTTCTTCTATCTATAAATATTGTCATATAACCTATATTTTATAAGAAGAGTTTTTCTAGTTTAACCCCCAGTAAATTAGCATCAGTTAATATTATCACTAACTTTTGGACCCTTACAATGCTAACATATCTATTTCTGATATTAGAGCAATTGGTCGAAAATGTAGTTTTAAACATTATCAAAACGCAGTTTGCAAAAAAAGTATATTGAAGTAGTAAAAGAATGAAAAATAAAATGAATTTTCCTTCATAATATGTCCCAATAAAATGAATTCATAAAAAAAAGCAAAAAACTTAAAAGGCGTCACAAAAATCTTCCTTCCTAATGACAAAATGGAAATATATAAAGATAAAAAATGATACCGTTCTCTGGGAATACCATTTTGGAAGAAAAATCTGTAAAATTATAATTTAGCACTGTTATTTCGGAGTGTAATTACATAAAAATAAATGAAATAATCTTTTTCGAAGATAGATTAAAACATTCTCCATTTTCCTTCATTTTAAAGCTTTCAAGATTGTAAATGCTTTAAGTTTTAATTACAAAATATTAATTTATTCTTCTTAGATGGTAATATTTCAAAGGGCTTTTTCTAAAGCCTTTTATATTTTTGCATTTAGGGAATAAAAAATAAAATAATAAAATATTAATTACAACGTAAAGATCATGAGAAATTTAATTTTCACAATTCCTCTTACACAGACAATACTGAGAGAACATTATTTCTTTATCATTAAAAGCATTTATGTTTTTATGTTTATAATGAAGATTACTAGTTTGTTTAAAGCTTTTAAATTTAATGACTGTAGTGTAGCTTTTTAACGTTAGAGTTAAAACTGAAGATTATTTTTAAGCTGATTGTTACTGATTTTCGGGAATAAATAAAAAGGATTCGGAAAATTTAACTTCTATAGTGTACCTAAGTATTAATTTACTGCAATATTATTTTAGTACATGGTTAAAAAAGGTAATTTAGGTATTAATTATGTGTGTACTGTTAGTATTAAAATTAGTAAAAATACTGAGTAATTTTGCTGACACACACAAATAGTTGACATAGTATGTATTTTTTAAGAAATATAATGATTCTAATACCTAATAGACTTCTAAAAACCTGCTATGTGATTTGCAAAACAAATTGCATTTACAAAGAAAATAATTTTTTTAAATATATACTATAATTAAGTGTACTGAATAATAAGTTTAATACAAAATCCCCAAAATGAAATACTAGACACTTAAAACTATAAAATATATATTGTATCCATTCGAGTTTTAAAAGTTCAAACACATAAATCTTTATTTCTTCTTCCTTTTTTTTGCTCAGCAAAAGTATTTATAAAGTTTTAAGAATATTATTAACTATGTTAACTTAGGTATCGGACTAAATTAAATTGCGAACTTGGCCAAAAATTGACAATGTTTTTATCTTTTATTTTATAGGCTATCTTATTAAATTTATAACAAAAAAAGAAACGAGCCTTACAGTAGTCGCCTACGATGTGTAACATCTGGCATGTTATCGTGGTAAATTCGCAATAGCAACTTAAATCCTGAAAAAAATGAAACGAGCATGTATGATTGGAAATATTTTTCAATGAAATAATTATATATTTAATGAGAATTTTATTTAATTAACTCAAGGAGTAATGCAATTTTTTTATCAAAAATAGTTATTCTTGTTCAATTTGGGGAAGAGCGGTAATGATAATTTATGATAACTAAAATATGACACATATACCTGTGTTTTCAAAGTATTTAAAAACCGTTGTGTGTGTGTGAAAAATAGCGTCTATAACAGTACCACTGTTAGTTGTCGAAACATTTCGATTTGTGTTCATTTCGAGCTTGAGTTCATCATTCAAAAAAGCTATGAGTGGCTCGGCTTTTAGCAAACTGAAGTTAATTTTAAATTCTCCACTCAAAATCATGGGAAGCGAGTGATAGTTTTTTTTAAAAAAAGAGCAGAACCACCTTCGGTATATGGTAAAAGTAAAAAATGCAGGAAATCTTTGATTTTTTTGAACCATTTGATTCGGAGAAATGTATACGACCACCGAAATTACAGTTTGCCCATTTTCAAATAAGCATTTGGCCGCACATATGTCCCCAATTTCTTTCCTAACAATACCCAGTCCACTTGTTTGATGATAAGTAATATTCATATGTCGAGCCACAACAGGTGAGTTGTTCTGTTTACGATAGATCACAACACCAGCTGTTCTGTGGCCCGAACGTTTAAATTGTACGAAGCAATCGAAGTCAGGTATCGAAACATGTTTGTCATTGTCTAACCACGTCTCTGCCTAAAGGACTTAGCTTCTTCTCTGATCCTAAAGTGAGAAAACAAAAACAAAGATCCCATGGCCTAGACCGCAGGGGGTGGGAGAAGGGGTGGAGCCCCTCCCGAATGAAGGAGATAGAACATAACTTCAATTAATACCTCGCACTTCCCCCACTTCCTGTTACGCATTTCTGTCCCTTTTCACGAAATCACTCCAACAAATCTCCAGCAATCGAGAGGAAAGATGTTACACATCAAAAATACCAAGTTTATTATTTTCCGTTCACTAGAACAAAAACTACTAGTGTTTTAGCAAAAGCAGATGACATTAGCTTAAGCTAGGTGTCATACTTTAAAATACGTTTTACTTGAAATGCGTTTTTTTAAATGCTCAAACGGGGACAGTGATTACTCAAAAAGTTTTCCAAATAATTAACTAAAATTTTTTGTGAATGTTCTGTATAATACGAAAAGTGTTTTAACTCTCAGATTTATCAATCACTGTTTTATTACAAAATTTACATTCCCTTATATTAATATAATCACTGTTTTTTAAGCAATTTCATATGATAACTAAGATACAGTGCTCTAGTTTCTGTAAGAATTAAAATATCTCTTATCTTGAGGTCATTTCAAAAATGATTAAATAGCTACACATCAGAGTTAAAAATCTGTTCAGAAACTTTTGGTACAGAATGTGCCGCGTTTATGTTATTTTTTGTCAAGTTTTACACATTTTTTCCCAATTTAGTAATAATAATCTCTTTTATATTCTTAATTTTAGCATATTTTTCTTAAAGTGTACTAAGCAAATCTAAAAACAACAAAAAAATCCCAATATCTCCATCTTTTAAAAAAAAGTTGTTGCAAGTAGTCGGATACCCCTTTAAAGAAATTCAAAAACTAAATTTCCAAAATCATAAAATTGTCATGCATGTTGTAATACATCGAGTTGCAATTTTCTCATTAGTTTAAAAATATATGACAACAATGATGTTTTTAAATATGTTCATTTTTTTTTCAAGAAAACATTTCATGAACTTTTTGAAATTAATTAATTAGTTTTAATAAAATTGTGACGGATCTATACGCGATTCTACTAATATCTACTTTTCTCCTTAAATCAAAATATTTATTTCAACCAACCTTCATCGAGAAACCAAACGTGATTTATGTAAATAAGG
The DNA here is from genome assembly GCA_019973975.1 of Trichonephila clavata. Classification (NCBI taxonomy): domain Eukaryota; kingdom Metazoa; phylum Arthropoda; class Arachnida; order Araneae; family Nephilidae; genus Trichonephila; species Trichonephila clavata. The sequence goes on from BMAO01002905.1 coordinate 127,020, forward strand.
AATATTATATAAATTCGGTTTTCGCAATTTGAAGGGAGTGAAATGAGAGGTCAAGTTAAGTTAAGTGAAGCAAGTGAGAAGTCAAGTGAGCCCTAACAAGTTAAGGGAAGTTGATACGTTTGATGTGTGCAAGAAGGAGTGGTTAGTGAAGATTGAAAATCAGTGAAATTAAATATTACGGAGCGTGGAGCCATCGTCATTTGATACAGCTAAAGATAGTGCCTGAAGTTCTCCGTGAAGGAATCGAAGCATTAAGGAAACAGGTATCGTAAAATTGATTAAGTAAAAGCTGATTATTAGTGTGCGGCGTAGTTGTAAATGAGCGTATTTAAGCTATCATTTGAGCTAGATTCATTTGAAGTTCTGTAATATTATCCCGCTTTTGCGTATCTTACCTCTGCACTCTATTATTGTTATATACCTTAATTAGAATTGTGTTGTGCTTGTTCATAATCAGTAATAAGGATTAATAAATCAAATTAGATGGACATTATGTCTGTAGATTATTTAGTTCCTGCTACACATCTAACCGGGTTTACAGATAGACAGGAGGGTTCGAATGTAAGGGGTAACTACAGGTTACCACAAAATGAGTACACACATAAATTATAAGACTTGAAATTGATGTTTGGTAGCCAATTTATAACATGACAAGCATTTTGCTGAAGAGTTGAAGTGCCGTTGAGTCTCCTCCTTTTGCAGTGTTATTATAGCATTTCTAAACCGGTAGTTATAATTAATCAATAATCATTTAAAGTAACGGAACACGATAACAGTATACTTGATTTTTTTCTAGAAACTCCTTCAAAAACTTTGAAAACATTATGCGTCAACAATTTCTCAAAACATGATGTAAAATTCTCGCATGCCGTTTCATTATCACATTGAATTTCATAAATAGATTCTCAAAAATGACTGACAATTTTGAAGGCTCTTAATATGAAAAGGATACATCCAGCATTGATGAATAAATCTTTAATGATTTGTTAATAAAGTTCTGTGTTCATTAATAGATTTTATTACTTTTACCCACAGATTATCTATAAAAGCATCACATGAAGAACGTAATACGCAGCACTGAAAAGAAAAAAAATATTATTGACATAAAAATGTTTCAAATGCAACAAATATTTCATACAACTATGCACACTCGATAGATCTATATGGAACAATTCAAAAAGAAAAAAAAATATGTTTTAAGATATATGACGTAAAATATGTCGAGGCTTAAACATCCTCCGTTGGTGTGTTGTGGAAGTTAGGAGAAGGAGGTGTCAGCTCAAGTTTCATCCTCGTCACTTTAACATGGTTTAAAATTATAAGGCCCGTCACCAAAAGCCCTCGAGTGGCTGAATAGTGTGATGTTAATATTCACTCGCTCCCTCACTCAAGCGTGAAATATGAAGCAACTTTATACATTCAATTTTCACGCCGAAGAATAAAATTATTTGAGAAATTTTGTAGACGCGTTAAAAGAAAAAGAGTATTAAAAATAACATGAGCATTCAGTATTTATTTAAATAGTTTAAAATAAATTACTTTTTTGAGGTCAGTTAATCAAATAAACTTTACAACTTTATATACAGAAATGATTTAACCTACTTAAACTTATGCAAAATTTTAGTCATCAATTCACATAATTAAATTACATGGCATTTACTTTCACTGGAACATATTCAAGGCCTCTTTCAGAGTATTTTTAATCTTGAAAAAAAATTGGATCCATTTCAAATATATTATTCTTTTTAGATCCGTAGTTTTTTCAAAATTTATGTGGCGGTTTAAGATAAGCTACACAGAATCTTCCTAAGAAAAGTAAGTAATTTTAAAGAAAATGAGTTCTATTTCCGTAAATAACACTAAATGGAACAAAAATTTCTATAACAAAATATATAAAATCTGTCCTCACTGTACTGTCTACGAATGCCTATTACTGATCCACTTAAAACAGATATTATAATTGACTTTCCCGAAGAGAATTCTTTCAAATGGATAGCAAGCTAACAAGCATCCCTTTCTGCAACAACATTTTCCCAATCATAAGCAACTTTTTTCATATAATCTCTGTTTCCGCAAACATTGTTGTATGCGTGATCGTTTTTATCAGGATTTATTTACATTAAGAAACTATAATTAAAATTCCATGGAAAAAATAGCACCACCAATAAAATGATAAAAAATCGATTATTGAGACATATTTCCTATATCTTATTTAGTTAACAACAGTTTGAAATTCAAACGTTTTTCATCAGAAGGGGTGGGGTATCTGCTCAATTTCTGAATATCTGGGGAAATAAAGCTGATTCTCTAGCTGAAAATCATCAGCTAGAGAAGCAGCACTTAGCTTAATATGCCCAATTGCGGAATCAGTTTTTTAAAACTAAACTCAAGTTCCATCAATAACAATAATATTATTATATAATATTTATCATGTTGCATTCATACTTACTCCAACTAGACGGGTCTCTTTGAAAATCTGAGAGGTCCAGCATTTTTAGCCTTTGAAAAAAATCTAAGACTTACAGAAATTCAATAAACTACCAGAATGTATGTATTTCTATTTATTAAAAAAACAAAAAAATATTAGTTATTATTATATTTTAATGCTTACGAAACGCATCAAAAATGTCACATTTACTCACTGTAGTGTTTCCTTTATTTTGATAATTAACTATATATATTTATAATGATTTCTTTTAGCATTCCTTAACTCTACTCCGTTAAATTATTTTCTTTGGTAGGAGACAGTTATAATCTTAATCGCAATCTAATTGCTCGCGTGCATTTGCAACCAATCACGACTCCTGTTACAAAGGAGTCTTACGACCTTCACCGCCAGTATAAAAAACTCAGAACAGTCGGTTGCTCTCTCTCTCTTTGTGCTTTGTCTGTTTGTCAATAACGTGTCCGCATCGCTGCTAAATGTTGCTTCTGTCTTATGTGTGTGTTAACGTCCATAAACTATTTTAAATATGATTTCACTTGATATATTGGTGATTATAAATAAAAGAAGAATGAATCTAACCCTGAAGAAGTTTTCTATCTAGAAACAACCAACATGTAAATACCCCTCGGCAAACCTACATGTAAGAAACTAACACCGGCCACGCTACAAACATTTTCGCCCAAATTTTTCTCATTATATATATATATACACATTATATATATATATAATGTATATATATATATAATGTATATATATATAAATGTATATATATATATAATGTATATATATATAAATGCATTATATATATATATATAATGTATATATATATAAATGCATTATATATATATATGCATTATATATATATGCATTATATATATATATATATATATATATATATATATATATATATATATATATATATATAATGCATTTGCTTACACAAGATCAAGCTGTAAATTTCTCTATTGTTAATAAATATTAATTTTTAACTTCACAGAAAATATTTTATTCATGTCAAATTTAAAATTTTATGCAAATTGACTGTTCTAATCAAGATCAAATTTATGGAGATACAAAGCTAAAGGTCTGTCTTGTCTTATCTCTTAAAATCATTTAATTGCAAGCAGCATTTCAATTTGTATAGCATTGTAAATTATTATCTTTATTGTAATTATAAATATTTAAATCATAAAGGCTCAAAGAAATAATTCTCAAACGCAAGCAATTAACCTTTACTAAAGCAATATTTTATTAAAATTTCATAACTGCAATTTTTACTTGAAGCTAAAGTAACATATCACTGTCACTAAATTAAATATCATTATATTATTTTTATTTCCCGACTTCAAATCTCCAAATTGTTTGAAATACTTTTTATATTGCTGAAAACAGAATTCGGTACAGATTTTAAGAAGAGAGAAATGATTTCAAATATTAAATATTTAATTTTGAAATGTCTGAAATTAATATTATTAAAATGCAAACACTAATATTCATCATAAAATATTGGCGTAAATAATTTCTAAAAGATTTTCTACAAATAAAATCTTTTTATTACATGAATATGGATTTTCATTATATATATATATATATATATATATATATATACCCACCCATTTTGCTGGGTATTTCATGCTTTAATAAAATATATTATGTTTATATATGCATATATAAGTTATTCATATTTAAGTCCCAGCATTAAAAATTCGATTGTATTGAAAAATATACTTATACCTGTAACTACCTCTTGATATAATAAGAACATAACTTCAAACCAATAATTTCTAATAATCTCTAAAACTGAAATCCAACGATTTCTTGCCTTCTCGTAACATAGCAACCAAGTAGATTTCCACAAAACTAATTTTCAGTGGATCTCTACTCCATAGCATAAACATGCGTGCCAAATTTCAAGTCTAAATCTAATAGATTAAAAACTGAATTTGTTTTATCAAAACACCCTGTTGAGGGTTGATTTCCAAATGAACCGCTCTTAGCGAATTTCAATTCAACAAAAGAAATATGCAAACCAACTTTCATTATTATAGTCTTAGTGTTTTTTTTATGAATACGCCCCAGTAAACCACAGCTTCTCAGGAGTCTGTATCCGTAAAATCCATTCTTAGTGGATCTCTATTCAAAAAAAGAAACATGCATAACAAATTTCAAGTATGTTGGCCTAACAATTCAAAAACAGGTATTTTTTTCTCTAACTCCGCTTAACCCCTATAAACCCCCTTTAGAGGACAAATTTCGCAGAATGTTAGAGGAATTCTATTCCATGAAAAAAAAAACATGCCTACCAATTTTCACGCAGGGAGGTATACTAATTTAAAAACAGAAACATTTATCTATTACGTCCCTTAAGCCCCCGCAACGCCCCATTTCGTAAAACCTATTTTGTAGCGGATGTTTACTCCATAAAAGGAAACTTTGCCAAGTTCCATGACTGTTCGTCTTATAGTTTAAAATTTAAAAATGTTTAACTATAACACCTCTAAGCCCTCGCAACGACCCTTGGGTTTCAATTTTAGCAGAATCCATTTTGTAGCGAATCTCTACTCCTCTATGAAAAGAATTTGCGTACCAAATTTCAAGACTGTACGTCAAATAGTTTGAAATTAGAAATAACTATCCATAATGTTAATTAATCCCCCGCAACGCCACTTGAGGGTCGATTTTTGTAAAAACAATTTTGTAACTGATCTCTACACCATAAAAGGAATCATCATGTGAAATTTCAAGCCTGTGCGTCTAATAGTATAGGAAACGAAATATGTGTAAATTCCCTTAATCCTCCGCAACGCCATTTGAGGGTTGATTTTCGTAAAAATCCTATTGTAGCGGATCTCTACTCCATAAAAGGAATCTACTTGCTGAATTTCAAGCCTGTCTATCTATGAGTTTAATAAAGGAAATAATTATGTATAACGTCACTTAATCCTCCGTAACGCGCTTTTGGAGTCCATTTTTACAAAACCTATTTTGTAGTGGATCTCCATGAAAGTAATCAGCTTACAAAATTTGAAGACTCTGCGTCTAATATTTTAAAAAATAGAAATAATTATCCATAACGCCAGTTAATCCCTTACAAAGACATTTTGTGGTTAATTTTCATAAAAGTCGTATTATAGCGGATGTCTATTCCATAACAGAAATCTGCGTACCAAACTTTAAGATTGTACGTCTAATAGTTTAAAAATGGAAATAATTATTTTTATTACCCCTAAACCCACGTAACGCTCCCTTTAAGGTTAATTTCGCGAAATTTATTTTGTAGTAAATCTTTACTCTATGAAAGGAATCTGCTTACCAAACTTCAAGACTGTACGTCTAATAGTTTAAAAAATGGAAGCAATTATTAAGATTGTACGTCTAATAGTTTAAAAATGGAAATAATTATTTTTATTACCCCTAAACCCACGTAACGCTCCCTTTAAGGTTAATTTCGCGAAATTTATTTTGTAGTAAATCTTTACTCTATGAAAGGAATCTGCTTACCAAACTTCAAGACTGTACGTCTAATAGTTTAAAAAATGGAAGCAATTATTTTTAAAAACCCTTAATCCCCCATAATGCCCATTGGGGATCAATTTATGCAAAATTCTTTCTTAGAGGATTTTTACTCCGTGAAAGGAACAAGCCTACCGAATTTCAAGTCTATAGGTTTAATAGTTCCTGAGATACCATGTTTCTGCTTAAAAAATATACTTTGAATGAAATGATGAGAAAAAAATCAATTTGTTATTTTAAACTGCACATTTTATTTAATACAAAAAACTTTTATAGTGGCTATCTACTCTACAAAAGAAACACGTGTGTCAGATTTAAAGTTTGCCTGTCTAATAAATCTAGAAATATGATGGTGAGGGAGTGAGTGAAGGTGGGTCGCATTGTTTCTTAATATAAACTTATTTCGTTTTGTAATACATATTTTTATATAAATATCCAAATTTCTTTAGAACACAAGCAGAATTATAACACTTGAGAAAACTGTAAATTAAATCTACTAGATTTGTGCAAAGTTTATCACTCCCTCAAAACGGCATTTGGAAATATTTAATAGTAAATTTAATTAAATACGTAAAGCGAGTATCATATCTAATGGTCATCGGAGAAGATTTAAGGCAAACAATTCATTCTGCCTCATGTTTACGCTTATGTTTGAGAAGGTATTGGTGGTATATAGATAAATCATCATTAAATCCAGCCTCCCTTTTATTCATAATTAATTCCCGCAAACTTTAATCTTCTAGTTTCGAAAACTTTCATCATTTGCAAATCTAAATTTTAATTAAACTGGTGACTAAACCAAAAGCAGTCTCATTTAATAGGCAATGATTAATAAAAATGATCTTCCGATTTTTTTGATAAGGGAAGAGGAGGGCGCAATAAATATAATCACAGAAAAGTAATTATTTTTCATTTAATTTAATGCAATTTTTTTTTTTTGCAGCAATCTGAATTTACAAGTCTAAGAAGAATAAGAGCTAAACAAAAATATGTATGAGCGAATGTCTTTACATGTAGAAATAAAAAAAATATACTTATTCATAACTACAATCTATAATGCAGAAAGTGTTGCACTCAGGAGTAGTTATTCAAATGGCAATAAACTGCATCTTTATGTACCTTACAGAATGTCATGCAATTGATTTACTTTAATGACTGATTAGCTAGAGTTTTATATATTGCAACGGAGCACGCAAATGGTGCATAAAACAGAGAATATTTCAATAGTAAATGGTACCTTCCAAGCAAATGTGGCTACGTCGATACACGTGGACTGTGCTATTGCCTCCTATACTCTTCAGGAACAATATTAACAGATATTACTGTTTGAGAGAGGACGTGAAATTGGACTAAATGATGCCGATAGTAGGGTCAATAGATTTTTGGATTGGAGGAATACAATCACTTTTACGATGATGACCGATATGGGTGAACTATTTCCGTAAAGACAGATAAAGTACTATACTATTCGAATTAATTGGGACAAACATTTTTTTTCCTTATCATATCAGAGTTGGTATGTGATTACAAGTTATGTCCTGAACCACCTCAAGTCGGTTATATCTGCCCAGAAATCATGTGACGGATAGACCTTGAATATAATTTACTCGTTTGATTGGTTTTAGTACATTAGTAGTTCAATTTTGAGCCTTTCAGTGTGGTAGCTGGTGGCTAAAACCTTGCGTTCTACGTAACACGTGTTATTTTTGCTTGTTTACCTCCGAGGAAGTGTTCGAAATTAATCGCATTTAATGAGCACACTTCTATGACTGTGAGAGATATGGTTACGGTAGTTGGTGTAAGCAAATCTAGTATTTCAAGAATTTTAGGAACATTTCTCTCAAGATCGTCTTCTCCAAACAGAAAAGGAAAATGCGTGGTTTCAAACTGAAAATTACTCCAAAAACTGATAAAATTCTAATAAGACATAGCAAAATAAATCAAAGTAAGACAAGGAAGAAGGGATTTATTAGATTATGATTTAGAAGTGAGTACATCAGTTGTACGGAAGAGTGTTCTGGAATGTCACTCTAATTTCTAACTAAGAAAATGACTAAAAAACGTTTACCATAGGCCAAAAATACAGATCCTGGACTGTTAACTACTAGAAAAAAATGATTTTCAGTGATAAAAAGCATTTATTTGTGTAGGGATACAAATCAAGGGCAGTTGAAACTCTGCTGCCAGATCATGCCCTACGGACTGCATAACACAAATTTAAACAGATGTTAAGGGTTTTTTTCTCAACAAATGGCGATGGAATATTAGTTACTTTTAAAGACATGATAAATTATGGCAAATATATAGAAATATTACGCTGTAGAAATGTTCCATCCATGGAAGCACATTTGACGAGTTATTTCATCATGATTTTGCTTCTTGTCACAATTTGATATTGGTCCAAACTTTTATACGGGAAATAAAAAAAGTATTTAATTCACAAGAACTATTTCCTATTGAGAATTTATGACATATTCTCAAGAATCATTTAGCTAAGGTGAGTTGTACGGCAAACGAACAAATGATAAAAATTGCTATACAAGTGTAGTTCCACGATGATATAGTTAAGAACATCTGCTCTGCACTAGTGGAGTCAATACTAAGAAAGTTGAAGAGGTCTTTTCTCCTATAAGAGTACATATTTCATACTAATAAAGAGATTTTTCAGTCTACTTAATGTATGTAATGATTAAAAGCTAGGGTTTTAGAAAAAAATCGTCTTCTACCATTTGTTGCAATTAATTCGAACAGTATAGAAGTAGTGGTCGACACACACACACACACACACACACACACACACACACACACACACACACACCACACACACCACACACCACACACACACACACCACACACACACAAAGAACGTCAGCCAAACGCGAGATCATGACGATAGTTCCATCAATACTTATAGGCTCTGCTTCATCCTTTTTCAATCATTCGTTAGTAAACGAGAGTCTTGAAGCTACAATGATAATGAGAAGACTATTTAACAAATAGGGAAGAAGATACAGTGGTCACACAGCAAGAACTGACCTTCATAGTTACACACTGCCAAGAATATGTGCAGTGATACCGAGGTCATTTCATCTGTAATCTCATTGACTGGTTAAGAATTATTTTGAGTGTGAATCTCACTTCGAATAAAAATCCCGATGGCAAACGAAGATGTATTTCAAAACATCCAGTACTGCGATGAGATAGTCATTGCGTTGTCTTCTACTCTCTGTTTGTCAACCAGGTGTTATGGTATGGATTGTGGTTTCATTTTATAGACATTTGTTTGTAACCCGTGCCAGTTTTGTAGCATGATAGTACGTTGTCGAGATTCTATTCTCCGCCGCTGTATTTCTACATATTTCTCTATCGTAATCCTTTTCTTATTTTTCTTTTTCTTTTTCCATTTTAATTCGAAAGAATTACTAAATTTTAATGAAATATTTTTATAGCATTTCTTCTTTTGCACTAAGAACTAAATATAATTCAGCAATATTTCGCCTCACTTCAACACTTAGAATTCGAAACAAAGGATTTAAATACATAATTTGCAATCCAAATATTATTGAAATGCTTAAGGAGAGGTTAATTTCTCTCATGTGTTTATACATATATAAATATATACGTTGGAGATACGAGGTAATTTTCAGAACTTTTGTTAAAGTTCATGTGAAATAGGGTGTGGGGATCGTCTTATGTGCTGAAGCATTAATATCAGAAAAGTCATAGCTTAGCAATTTTTTCGCATTTTCCGTTAACCTAGAGGAAGGAGATTTAAACTTTTTCGGTGTTTTAAACGGAATTTTTATTCTAAAAATTGAAAGAAAGAAAATTCTTTAAAATTTTTCAAAGTCTGTGTCAGAATCTGAGTTTCCGAATTGTTATAAAATTCATATTTACTGATTGGGATGCCTAAATGTATATTAACTTCATAAAGCGAGATTCGTCTCCAGGGCATTGATCATAAGTCGGCGGTCATGTGCTATATGTCGATTCTCTTCCTGCTTAATTTTTAAACAAAAATGGTCCAGAAAACAAATTTGTGCAGATATTGCAAAAGTCAACAAAATAATAAATAGTAAAAAAAACCCTGCTAGATCCTCAGATACGGTTATCAGAAATAAAACTACTGTCATCAGTGTTTTACTTTACAGAAATTTCATCGGAAAATATATCCCCTCCCTCCCCATTTAAGCAGTTCATAATCAGTTACGTCTTTACGTTGAAATAATTGAAAACATAATGATAAATAATTATCTGTATTCTAATACGTTACAGCATAATTAATATGATATATGCATGTAAAAGTAATCATTACAGCAACGTGTATAGGGTTTTTAACACGTTGTCAATCAAACTCCAAGGAAGTTGATTTTCTGGATTTGATTTATTTTAGAATCTTGTCTTTAGAAGGAACCGTGATAAATGCAGATCAGGATTGCTCTTTAAGAGTCTGAAATGGGAACGTAGATGCATAGAGCCTATTGCAGTTTTATTTTTTTGTTGGAAGGCTAGATTAAAAGTCGTGAAGTTGTGTGGGACTGCTGTTTGGACTTCCTCCAGATTTGGTACCTGCTTGGTATTCAAAGCTTTAAAAGTCGAGAAAAAAAGGGTCAGTCTCTGACTAAACGAGTACACAGTTAACTAAAAGTAAAAAAAAAATAATTAAAATTTCTGATGGCTGAAGACTTATATGTAATACATTATGTGAATTACAATAAAAAATTATCCCGCTGTCTTTTTTGCAATGATACTAAAACCATTACGAATCTCTAAAAATGAATCGAAATATGAAGATTTTGAATAATAAATTAATTTATATTTTAACATAAAAGTTTAATTTTTAAACTAAAAATTAAATAAGCATTAAACGAAAGACTTTAATCATTAAAGATAAGAAAACCGTAATTAAATTGCTTTCTAATATTATGCACTATTTAAATCATTTTAATAGCACCCTTAAAAGTGTAGACAGATTACGTAAACCTTTTCTAAAGCTGGCAATAGTCGAAGCCATACAATAAGTTAAACTCTATGCGAAAATATATAGAAATTAGATACGGAGTAGGCAGCACGATCAGCTTACACTTCAGAACTGGAAAGCGACATATAGGAAATTCCTGTTGAGAGAGAACATTGATAATAAATTTCCAGCTCACATTTTGGAGAAATAGTCTCTAAACGTAGTTGATTTTGTAGAAGTTTAAAACACATGTCAAAATATGAGAATAGGCATTCGACACATACCTCAACAAATATTAATGTCAATAATCAGAATTCTGTAGGTAGATTAAACGAGAGGAGCTGGAGTAGTTTCACGAATGGAAGGTTTTCTGAAAGTATATATGTTTATAGTCAGGTTTATTGTGTCAGACGAATAGATAGAGTGGTAAAAAGAGGAATTTTGATGCAAGTTCCGAGTATAGCGGTCAGCATCAGTACAGACCAAGACGTAACTGAATTAAAAGGGGTTTTGACCGGCAGATGGGTGGGCGAAGAAATAGAAGTGGTGTATTACGCAATATAATAGAAATCTTTCAATGGTTTTGAATGTATTGAAATTGAATCTGTTCAGTTAGTGAAAAATCCAATTATTACATGGTAAAATTTTGAGAGATTTAGTAGACACTGAAGTAAGAAATCATTTATGTTATCCTATATATTTTCCTTTACAAGACTTCAAATGTCTGATACATGTAGTCCTTGGAGCGATGATTCCAAAAAGACTTTTTTTTCTGGTTTTGTAGTTTGCAGATACATCCAGCAGCTGATGAAGCACGTGTTCTTTAAGGTAGTATAATTTTTTTTTACATTCTTCTTTTAGGTAGCCAGACAATTTTTTGCAGTCAAAATCAACTATTTTTGGAAATAGTTTTATAATGCAAAAGTATAATCGCTGAGATGAGTACTTTTTCAAATGTTTGGAATGGCTTTTGAATATATTAATTTGCATCAAAATTTAGAAAATAATTGTTTAATTACCATAACAGTTGCTTTCTTTAAGTGTCTTGTTTGCCAAAATAACAACATGTGTCACCTATGAAATTTTTTATGCGTATGTATATGCTGTCTGGTCAGTTGTGCATCCCAGTTAACTACAGTGGTGGCAAAAGGTCATGAACACACTCATTTTTAACACGCTTTTATTAGTTTCACTTGCATGTAACGGAATCTTGGAACTCGATTTTCACCCACTTAAAAAGGTCATATTAATTCGAAATTTTGCACACTTGTCAAGACCCGATGACAATACAATAATTTCATAATTTTGTTCCATTGTCCTCATCAGGAATCACAATAATCAGATTTGGCGACAATTAAATATATCACTTCCAGATTTGGCAACTTATTGCACATACAATTTTCAGATTTGGCGACTAATTCAATGTACCATTTTCAGATTTGGCGAGTAATTCCAGATTTATGGACTGAAAGAAAAAACTGTCACCCTACAGGGAGTGTTTTTAATTAATACACTTGTGGTTTATAAAAATAAAATAAACAAAAAAGTGTTCCGTATGTGAGAAAGTGGAGAGTGGATGTGTGTTATCAATTTCTTACTATAATATAAATATTTTTCTGAAAATGATAATAAAAAAATAGGCTCGTGTTGTGAAAAAAATAGTTTATGTTCTAACTGCTAAATATTTTTTATTTTTACAAAGCAATACGTTTAGAAGTGATGATACGAATTAATATTATGGCAATACGTTTAAAAGGTGAGAATACGATTGACACTTAATGACACACCATGTTTTTATTAACTCGCTTTCTTTAATGTCTGTCCGGGTGGAATTTTGTAATTGATTTTAAACTTTGCGACTTTCCGATGAGATAGAGACTTGAAATTTGAACCATATCTCAGAAGAGGATGACAATGCACGAAAATGTGAAAAAAGAAGAAAAAGAAACGAAAAGGAGGAATTTTATACTTTTTAGTCCGTTATAAGAACATGTGGTACATTCAATTTTTTTTAATTCGAACTTTTTTCTTCTTACCACACATTTTATTTGTTTGACCTGTTCTTTTGAGACGGAATGTAATATAACGATACGGGACTCACCCGAGGCCCCGTAAACAGAAAGAATAAATACACTTCGGACCCTTCAATTAAAATCCATTGAAGAGCAAGACTTATTCCAGCAGCCACGTAATTCTGGCTCCAAATATCAAACTCAAGGATAAATTCAACAATGAAAAAATGACAGTTTAAAAAACTAAAAAACACGCTGTTATTGTAGATCGAACTAAAAAATGAAAAATAAATTATAATTTAAAAAAAAACTAAAGAACCCGCTTTTATACTGAATCGAACTAAAAAGTTAAAAAATAATTCTTAATATAAGAATAAAATGATGAACGAGAAAATTAATGTCATTGGTGTAAAAGCGTGGGGTGCAATTTTGGAATTGAAAGAAGTTAGAAACTATAACAATTAATATATTTATAGAACACCCCACGCTTTTACCCAATGACATAAATTTTCTCATTCATCATTTTATTCTTATATTAAGAATTATTTTTTAACTTTTTAGTTCGATTCAGTATAAAAGCGTGTTCTTTAGGTTTTTTAAATTATAATTTATTTAGCGTAATTTTTGTGTTTGACTTCATTTTTCTTTGTGAAATTATCGCACTGTCTTAAATATTGTTATTGATTTTAATGTATTTTTTCATGCTGATTTCAAATATGTTTGTAGATTTCATCTAAATTAAATAGTTTCATTGATATGTTGAAAAACCTTGACAAGAAAGGACAAGGTCACTGTAAGATTAGTAAGTGTGTTTTCCACCAATGAAATGCTCCATTATTTCAAGCAACAACAACAATAAAAAGGTGAAACGTGGTTTATTGTATTGAATGCAGTTGTGTGCTTGTGGAAAATAGTGTATTGAAAGCAATTTGAAGTGCGTTTGTGGAAAATATTGGAATTATGGCTAAATTTTCATATCTGCCTGAGAATAAAAGGTACAAAATAATACATTTGAAGGAAGAAGGTTATTCTATGCGCTAAATTGTGGCTAAAGTACCATGTGGCTTTTCTACTGTTGTGAGAACTTTGAAAAGATTTTCTGAAACAAATTTTATTGCTCACAGGGGGCGATCAGGACGACCAAGAAAAACATCTTCACGTGAAGACAGACTATTGCACAGAATTTCACTTTCAAACAGAAAGCTTAATTCCTCGCAAATTTTGAAACAATGGACTTTGACATCAAATGTGAGTGTGTGCCCAAGAACTGTTAGAGGAAGACTGCTGCAAATTGGGTTACGAGGCTGTAAAGCGCGCCCAAAACCATTACTGACTGAATTTCAACGCAAGAGGCGATTGACGTGGGCAAGGGAACATTCATTATGGACTGTTAAGGACTGGGAAAACGTAATATTTAGTGACGAGAGTCAGTTTTGTATTTCTGGCAACCAAAGTAGTGCCTATGTAAGACGGTGCACTCATGAGGAATTCAGCCCTCGGTGCCTGAAGCCCACAGTAAAGTACCCGACAAAAGTCATGGTATGGGGTTGTATGTCTTCTCATGGTGTTGGAAGACTTCACATCGTTAGCGGAACAGTGAAAGCCATGGATTACATTGAAATACTACAAAATAAATTGCAACCAACTGCGAGAGATCGTTTTGGGAATCAGTCATGGATGTTTCAGGACGATAACGCCCCTGGTCATCGTGCAAAGGTAGTCCAGAAATGGTTGAAAGACCATACTGTGAATAGAATGAACTGGCCATGACAGTCTCCCGACCTTAATCCGATAGAGAACTTATGGTTTAAAATTGGTTATGAAATTTCAAAGAAAAAACCTGCAAACAAATGTGAATTAATTGAAGCTTTAATATTTCCCTTCAACCATATTGTCACGAAAGATCTTCTTTTGAAATTGGTGCATTCCATGCCAAAGAGATGTAGAGCCGTAATTAAAGCAAACGGCTGGCCCACAAAATATTGATCTTTTAACATGTGACAACAATGTAATTTTCAAAATGCTTATTAAATATACCGTATTTGTCAATTTTCGTGTTATTTTTCTTTGCATATTATGTTATTCTATATTGTTTTATTCTGCAGATATTTCACATTATTGTGTTCAGGCAGCTTTACTACAAAAAAATATTTTAGTCATTAAGAAACTAGTAGAAGATTTGAAATCAGCATAAAAAATGCATTAAAATCAATAACAATATTTAAGATAGTGCGATAATTTCACAACGAAAAATGAAGTCAAACACAAAAATTGCGCTAAAAATGAGTGTGTTCAGGACTTTTTGCCACCACTATAGATTACTTGCATTAATACCACTTGCACGGTAGGACTAAATTACTCAATTACTAGTACATAAGACTGTAATATATTCCTATTCATAAAGTGTTTCATTTTGTGATACATGCTTTGGGTTTTTAATTCTACTGTTGCGGTGGTATTTTTTAAACACCAGCGCCAATGAGGAGCATCTGTAAATGATATACATTTTTATTAGTCGAAATGGAATCGAAATTAGATAGAGCAATTTTTTTAAAATGTAGCAATAAAGAAAATTTTCAACAGCTAAATGTTTTTAAATCGATTTAAATTTTCTAGTATGTGAAATTTGCATCGTGAAGCTAATGCTTAACGCGAATTACTAAAATTGCTTTGTATAGTCTTAAATATAATTAGATGCCGTGATGTTATAGTAGAAATAGTAAATTATGGTGAAAAAAAACCTAATTATATTTTAGTTTAACTTCAAGAAAATATATAAAAAACATGACTTAACAATAAAAAAAAGTATTCACATAAATTGACGGATGAATACAAATTCGCGTACAGTTAAATTAATAAATATTTCTTTATATTTCATTTATATGAGCCATCCAATTTGAAAAGTCTTCCCTTGTTCCTTAAAAGTTTTCTGTGAAAACTTATACAGCTGGCCATTAAAACTGCAACGTCAGGAATGAGAAATGATACAAATATCAAATTCTCATGAAAAAAAAATGTGCGAATGTGTATTTCAGATCAATCAAACAACGCAGGAAGAAGAAATATAAGAAACTATGTTAAAAAAAGAAAGTATCGCAATGGGTTTCTTATTCAAGAAATGTTTTTGAATGTTCATTGTCAGTGAGAAGTTCATGTTATGAGTAAAGAAAGAAAAGTGGCTACTAACACGTGTCGGAATTCTATAGTACAAAAATCAAGGCTAATCGAGAATGCGGTTTATAGTTCCCCGATATTATTACTCTCATTGCTCGGAATCCAATTTCCGTTATACGAATATTTAATCGATAAGTACAGGGGGAGGGGTTCATACTTGATATCATGGAGGGTCTTATAGGCTTGCCACCGCTAACATCCAATAGGACAGACATTTGATAAATCAATCTTGCAGAATCTCTCTCGTACAACCATATAACACGACCTTGGATCAGAAAGTGGAATTATCTAAAAAATTACAAGTACCAGTACGAACATTGCAACAATGTCTTTAGCAGACTTGACAGCTCCAGACGGAATGTTTGTTGTATCTTTCCTTGACACTGCTGCACAGGGACGTACGATTACAGTGGTGAGGCCAATGACAGAACTACAGAGAGGTACCACATCGATTTCTTAGACGAGTTCTGAAACGTACAACATCTTGACAAATGTATGTGTCCATCTCTTGGGAGGGACCGAGGAAAACTTCTTGTATTCAATGATTCTGGACAGAAACCATGATACGAATACATTTTGCTAGCATCGTATGTAACATGAAGAGCCGGGAATATAGTTTTCTGAACTGCAGGCCTTATCAGATTTACAGTAGGTCATCTTTCAACAAGAAAAAAACAAAATGGACTGTTTCCCATGCTGTCCGGTTTTACCTTGGCACAGTTTTTGACAGTTGCCCTAGCTAGCCCATTCTACGAGATATCTTGTACATTGAAAACACTTAGTCTTGACTTGCTAAGTGAAAGGTTCACCATTGGTCTCCAACTATTATGATTGATGAAATGTGGCAGGCACTTATGAGACTGCATGGAATGATTACTCAGTTGTTCTTTCAATTCCAGTTCGATTCGATGCCTAGCCAAGTTAAAGATATTTTAAGTGCTGCATGCCGCGTCAGCTGTATGTACTAAGTTCAAATTCTTAATGTGTCAACAATTTTATCATGCTTTCTTCCTACTATACTTTATATGTAAATAGCTATTTTCTTATTTACTCCTTTCTGTAGTATTGCAAATTTAATGACATGTAGTGTATTTCAAAGTTCTCTTAAATAAAAAAATTTAAATTATTACAGTGTGACGTACTTTTAATTAATAGTGCAAGTTTTTGAGATACTTACGGTTTGTATTTATTTTTAAATTGATCTATTTTAATAAATAAAGCTGTTCTTTTATAATATACACGTTTTCTTTTCAGTGAAACATTATCTGCGAAATTTAAATGTTAAATAGTAAATTATTTATTTAAATAGTATATATATATATATTTTTCTAATATATATGTATATTATGCACATTCTCCTTTACTTAAGTTCCAAGTGATTTACGATCGTAAAAAAAAATTGCAACTTATTATTGGCGCATTACATTAATTCAGACTTTATTTTTGTATATATTTTACATACAGCAGAATATTAAGTATTTTTCATATTCTTACATATATTACATATTTTGTATTTTATGCACAGTTTTTACAAAAAATACTGAAAATATTGTTGAAATTATTGATGCAATTGAAAATATTGCTGCAGTTTTTAATATAAATAAACTTTGATTGAATAAATTGTTGTTTATAAATTTACTGTATTCTGGTCTTACAAAAAATTAACACCGTTCCTTTTTAAATTATACTCAGAATTTCTTTTTTCACTCAAAACAAAAAATTCCTTAAATATAATATCATTAATTTTAGATTAAAAAAAACAAAATTTGAATTAAAAAAATTAAAATTTTTCTTTTTTGAAATTTTTGAGTTCACAATTCTGAACAGCAAAATAATTTGAAAACCAAAACTCTTTTGAAATCCCTAACTTTTAATATAATTGAATTCACTAGAGTATTCTTACAAAATACCTTTTTTAAGAGAGCAGCGGTAATTTCAGTTACGCAGAAGAGTGGGTTTCTCTTAATAAAAAACAAAAACAAAATATGCATTCATATTCAATAAATCGAAAAATAACTCAGTCATAAAATTGAATTAGATGGAGAAATTGCAAATACTATTTTTTCTCCAGTCCGTCATTATTCCCGGTGAAATCTTTCGAAATAAAAACACCACCACTTAATAATCGATTTCCATTTCTAACAGACTCCATAGAGATTAAAAAATATATTAATACACGATTTTTTTAACATGCAACATAAAGTAGCGTCTTTCAAAAAACCGAATTCTCTTTTTAAAATATTTATTCCACGCGTAAATATATTTATACATTTTATACGTTTTTAAAGTGCTATTTTACTAAAAACATTTTGAAATGTTTTTTTTTTCTAAATAAAATTTTATTTTGAAAAGTGTGTGGGATTTTTAATTTGTTAAATTTTTGGCTTTTTTTGTAATATACTATGCTACCAGAAAACAAGTAACAAAAAAATTAAAAACGGAAATATCCCTTTGAAATTATTTTAGTTTCTTCACTTTTGTTGCATTAAACACGCTTCTGAAATTTAAAACTTCCATTACTTAAATCAAACATTTGATGACAGTTTTATGAGTCGATCTCTAAGAAATCAACAATTAAGTACATTTTTCAATCAGTTTTACCTAACTAAATATATTTTTAGCAGTATTGACTGGTTTTGAAATAAAAAATACCCTTAGTACTAAAAGCTATCCATATTCATTACTGAAATTAATTAGACATTTCTTTGATGTCTCTCTGTTAGTTACTTCAAATTAAAAAAAAAGATTTTTGTTTCAAATTAAAGACATAATTATTATTTTTGGGGAGATATTTGGAAAGACTTCAATTCTGGAAAAAAGTTATTCATTTGAATCATTCGTCTCTGAAGCAAAATAGCCCACAAAAACTTGTGTGCAATTTTTCAGAATCATATTTGTGCAAAGACTCTAAATGTATATATTTAGATATGCACATTGTGCCCTTAAAATCATTTATAGTGTTAATTTTTTTTCAGAAAAAATTTGATTATATCCACGAGTTTGGACCATTAGATATACTAATTCCAAAATTAAATTATGAACTTTGAAACCAATTGTTTTCAAAATTTAAGGACTTTGTTGGAAAATATATTGTAAATTCAGTAGAAATATTAGAAATTTAACTTTCTTATGAGAAATAACGAAATGTAATGCAAAATAAGACAATGCTTAGATAAAAAAAGGGAAATAAATTTACACACAGTAGTAAAATATATATGTATATTAAAACTAAACAAAATCAATAATGAGAATAACAAGGAAACAATTTAAATATAGCCATATTATAATGCAATACGAACTAATAACATATATACTGTGTTTTGCTTTGGTTGCTTTTTTTTTGTTATATACTTCCTTCGTTAATATTTAATTGACGCCGAATTTGAATTTTTTTATTTTATATGATTAATAAATTTTAGTTACTTAAAATTATTTTAAAAAAATTATTCAATTTTAAAATAAAACATCACATATATATTTTCTTTGTCATATGAAAACTCAAATTAAATATTTTCAATTTCTTTTAATTTTTTCGATTTATTCGTCCTTTTTACGATACAAATCATTTACTTACAATGAAGAAATTAGTTGATCCTATATATTCAAAATGGTTTACTTGATATAAGACATATTTTTGGTATTGATTTAATATATATGTAAAGAACGCGAGAGAGATTTAATCTAATTTAAAATTATAAAGTAATCTTTTTAACCGTTTTTAACAATATTGTTGAAAGCCTTTACTGCAAATTCATAATTTTTTCGTACCTAAATTTCGGTGCATTTTTCAAAAAAAATATTTGCTGTTAGACGACTTTTAAATTTAAAATGCGATTATCAGATGTCCTTATTTAAGAAATATTGGCATTCAGTCCTTTTAAAAGACAGGACATCTGATGATCTTAAGAAGCATCTTGATTTACGTTTTGTTTTAAGCACGAAATGTGAAAGAAAATCCAAGAAATTATCGGGTAAAGTGTATTGTTTGGGCATTTGAATAATATGCTTAGAATACCCCTCATTTTATAAAATTGTAAAAGAAACTATCACACAGATTTTTCTTACTTACTTGTTGTTTTTGTCTAATACCCACACCCCATATTTCATCACAATCATTATTAGCCGGTATGAATCCATAATATTGGTGTGAACGTGGAATGCTATAAACTATACAAAGACGCAAATAACTTCATCATTCAACCAAACTTCACGTATCATAGCAGCAGCAAGGGATATTCATACCACCAGGTCCAGTTCTGAATTGACGGGAATTGTCTTCAATCGTGGCTCTGAAGGACCCATATTCTACCGGGTTCACAAGTACCCCAGTGAATGTTTGACGATTCGGTTGCCGCCTCGTTGGATAACTTTCCACATTCCAATAAACTGAAACACGTCTATTTCCGTTGGCTAGGTCTTAGATGAAGTGGATGTACGCCAACTCGGTTCATGTTCATTGCACGGTGATTATGTCTGAAATGAGGAAATCACAAATTTCGACCTTGTAAGCTAACGAACAGCTCCACCTATCGCTTTTAGTCCACGCTTTCCTGTAATTATGCCTCCTCACAATGTTTTCTATCTTCCCTCCAAGTTTGTACCCGGTATTCAGGAAAACTCTGTACATTGAAAAAGTTAAGCCCCCTATTTGGTCATATCTGTCACACATCTAGAGAAAACAGTAGACGAATGCCAAAAAGAATACAATGGTAGATGAAATTACGTATTTTTATCACTTCTTTCATCGAAGTATGCAAGCATGAAATGCCCCCAAAGAAAGATATACAATTTCTATTAAGAAAATTTGTCAAAAGTTTTATAAGATAATGATACAATTTGTTTGCATGCAATTTAGTAAGTTTAAACGATATTTATGGCATACGAATTGTTAATTTGAGACACATTATCATTTGCTTTGTTTTCGATAAATGATCAGTTTAGTACTTTTGCCAAGATGATTCATTCTTACTCATTCCGTTTTCTTACTCGTCATTCTATAGAGACATCATTAACTGCTTTATTCTGAAAAAATATTTTTAGAAAATAAAAATTTAAAAAAGGTGACGGTAGTTCAATGATTTCTTAAAATTCCTTTGTGATTATGTAATAAAGTATTGAAAATCATAAGAGTAAGAGGACTGAAGTATTATTACTTTGTTAGAATATATCCTTATCATATCTTGAAACCTAACTCAATTTTGGTAACAGTAACGGTTATACATTTAAGTGGAACCTTAGAGAAAAATCTCTATCATCCACTCATCATAATATTTAGAAAAAAATAAGAATAATTTGCTGAAGTGTTACATAAGAAAACAAAGCAGTCCACAATGAATGCAGCCCAACAACGCTGGTGGAGGGGTAAGTGGGAAACCACTCATCCAGTTGATTTAGTTAATGACGTCACAACTCTGACAACCACGCCCGTCTTTCAACCGGCTGCCGCATCTCGACGGAACAAGGGGAGAAAAGGGAGGAATTTCTTTAATATCAAAGATTAAAGAGAATATTATTTTTAAGTCCGTTACTCATTACCTCTTAAATATCTGCGTGCGGTTATTGAAAGGAGATTTTAAATAACCACTTGGAAAAAAGTAAGAAAAGGTGGAGAAGTTTAAAATAGGATCAAGTTGTACCACTAACCACATGCAAAAGCTTGCATTGAGAGGGGTAATATATAGAGTGAACGAAGTCTTACAAAAGAAAACAACAAGTGATAAATAACCATAAAGCATTAAAAAACAACACACGATTGATATTAACTTAACACGATTGATTAACTTAATTTTGTTTTGTTTATGAAATTAAACTAACAGATGCTTCAGAAAACTACGACACGAGGCAAAAAGCTTTTGATTACACTTCACGTTTAATAGATGCAATTCTTTTATAGTATTTAAGTTTCGTCTTTTGTGTCTGTTTAAAACTTTGAATACCAAGTAATTTTTTTTTAAAATCAACTTTAATCAATACCATGGTCAAACACGTATTTCATTTATCTTTGTGTAAAGAAATAAGAATTTTTAAAAAGAATATAAAAATGAAAAAAGCAAAATATTCGGAAAATAAAAAATTGCGGAATACTTTCATTACCATCACGTGATTCTTTTAAATTATCCTTGAAAATATAATAAAACGCTTATAGGCAATTTAGACAGTTTTGCATGTACATTATACTTGACATACAAAATACATGAAAAATATCAATACAAATATAAGAGGCACAGAAGAAAGGTTATTAAAAATAAGACCATAAAATTCTGAATTAAAGAAAATGCAATAAATTACAACATATATAAACAAGTAATGAGTGCAATATTATAAAAAAAGCAACAAAAAGTGATTCTTATTATCTAAATGTAAATTAGGTATCCAGATATAAAAAACTTTTTTTTTCAATAATTTTTTAAAATTTTCAGTAAGGCAATTCCAACCAGTTTCAGCTTTTTATTTAAATTGATAAGCCAAGCTTCAAGATGTCACTCCCAATATGTACATTTATAAGTTTAAAATGATTTTCTAAATCTTATTTTTAGATGTCATGCCTAATTAATACATATCAGATAGCGGAAAGTTCTTTCTTTTAAATCCTGCTGAGATTATCAGTCGTATAGTACTAAAAAAGTTTGATTTTAATGTAATTATAACACATAATATAAATAAAGTGTGAGTAATAAAGCAATTTTTATATTTAGCTATTCGCAATTATGATGTTTATGAAAAATATTGTTTGAAATTTTCTCTACTAAATAATAGTTTGCATATTGCAAATAGTTTTGTCATTTTATTGTTCTTAGCTAAAAAGGTTCATTAAAATTTGTAACACTTATTGTACTCTTATTTTTTTTATAAATCGAACATTTAATTTTGTGGTAAATTATGCCTTTCATAAAATTAATAAACATTTTTAAAGCAAATAAAATATACTACTTAACAATGCATACATTCGCATAAAATTTCAGCATATAATTTTAAAAAAAATATTTTTCGAATTTCCCATCGAGAATACAACGAAATAACCTTTTTTATTCAACAGAATTATTTCCGATAAAAAAATAAACAAAATGTCTTTCGAAGTCAGTTGTCAGCCCTCAAAAAAACTTATTCCACACTAAATTTCTTCTCCTGTATATTAAACGTCAAAAATAAATTTTTTCTTTTGGATAAGAGGATATAAAAGCGAATCAAAACTGTACAATGAATGCATTTTTATTCTCAAATATTTTGAACTTTCTGTCAGAATCTCCACATAAGAATGTGTAACTGTTCGCGACAAAAAGGAAATAAATTCAAAAATTCTAGTTCTCTTCAACTTCAGTACTTTTCAAATTTGATGCATTCGTGGAATTTAAGATAATATATAAATGAAATGAAGCAAAAAGAAGTACTTCAATTCGTATTTAAAACGCTATGAATTTAAAAGAAATGATGGAACACTACTGAAGTTGGTCATTTTCTTCTTACCGATTAGTTTTTGCATCAGCCATTTTAAATTTAAATAATGTTTTCCATAGAGGAAACCAGGTACATAGGAAATATACATTAATTAAAGATATTTAAGGAAGATATATAAATTACAGAATTATGTTACTTGAAAGAGTTCGTTTGAATTGTTTCGTTGTTACTTGAAAGAGTTGTTCATTTTAAATTGTTTACAATATAAATAACATTAAGAAACAATGAAAAAATAACTACTAAAGAAACTATGCTTGATTTATGTAAGATCTAATTAAGTCAGAAACTATGATCTACTGCAAAATTTCATGCACGAAGGAAAAAATAATCTACGCAAACTTACATTTTAATTTAAATAAAAGTAACGTAATTTTTATCTAATAAATTTCAGCATCCATTCTTCTTCATATTGCTCCATGACAGTTCAGTTGAAGTAACTAATGGGAATTACTGACAAAATTCTAAAATTAAACAATTTTAGGTATCAAATTAAAACGGAAATATTTAATTCTTACGAAAAAAAATTGTATTCAATGTATTTAAAAATTAAAACCGATCGCTTTAAAAATGTGAAACACGCATAAACTTTTTTAGCTTAAAATTAATTTTTCGAATTGTAGAACATTTAACTATTTATTCCCTATATAAATATACTAAATAGCTTAATCTCTCTACATATATAAATGAGAAAACAACTCACTCACTTATGAGGATATCTCTGGATCTACCAGACCTTCAAATTTGAAATTAGTAGACGTGTTCCATCAGCTTAGAAAGGGTTTTTCAGAAATAGCAACCCAAGGGGGGGAGGGGGGTTAAGTGACGTCATAGATAAACTTTCAATTTTTTGATGTCATATTCCTTTCATAGAGCAGAGATCCAATACAAAAGTTTTGCAAAAATATTCCCCTAAGGGCAAGGGGTTAAAGGGGCAATTTAAAATACATGAAAGAAAATCCCATTTTCTAACTATTTTACCTACAGACCTAAAATTTGGCAAGCATATTTTTTCATGCAGTAGAAGTTAGCTACAAAAGTTTTGCAAAAATAGATCCCCAAAGGGGCGGGAGGAGAGAAAGAGGTGTTATAGAAAAATATTTTCGTTTTTGAACTACAGTAGAGCGTCGTTTATCGGAATCAATTGGGAACGCGATTGTTCGGATAAGCAAAAACCGAATGCGATCCATGCAGTATATGATACGGGACACTATACAAATATTGAAAATCATCACATGCGGGAAACGTGCTTGAAGAGAAAGCAAAATAGGTGCAAAATGTTGCAATTTTACCTTCATTGTGGAAAATAACCCCTTATTTTTCATTGTACTATTGTACACCTTCGTGTTTTCAATGCAAGGTCTTTGATTCTCTTCAGCAGCTGTAGTTGAGTAGAACAGCACTCTGATTGTTTTTCATACCACTCCATAGTCTCTAATGCAGAAATGCGTCAGCATTTGCTACATTCGTTGTTGCTGTCTTCGTCTTCACCCGTTTCATCGTTGGCAGGGAGCGGATTCTTCTTTCACGGAAGTCACAATCTTGTCATCATTTAGCATTTGAAATCCACAATCTTCTGCATCGCATGACATCCAGTTTTCTACATCAACAAAACTGAACAAAAGAACACGTATACACCCCCTCACTTCAAAACAAACTGACCTAATATCCCGGGCAGATGTTTACCAAATCCCACAGCTGAAATTTCCCAAATATCCCTCACTTTGGGTTTTCCCGTCACTTTTGTCCTCACAGGAAACAAATGTTGAGCATTGCACTGTTCAAAAACGGATACGGACTTAGGTTCGGAAATTTAGATAATAAACGTTCGGATGAACGACGTTCTACTGTGTTAGATTTACAGACTTGAAATTTGGTAGGCGCGTTTCTTTCATAGAGATACGCTACAAAAAGAGGTGAAAATTGAAACCCAAAGGGTGTTTCGAGGGCTTAAAAGACTACAGCAAACCAATTCCCGTTTTGGAATTATAAGATCGTCATGCTGGAAATTTGGTAAGTATATTACTTTCAATGAATAAAGAACCGTTTCAAAAGAGATTTTGCGAAAATTGACCTCCAAGGGTGGTTGGGAGGTGGCAAAGGGCGTTTCAGATAAATATTCTCGTTTAGGAACTATTAGATCTACAGAATAGAAATTTGGTATTCATGTTCCTTTCATGGAGTGGAAATCCACAAAGAATTTGTTCGATAAAAATCAACCCTTAGGGTAAGTTGCGAGGCGCTATATATATATAAGGGGTTCTATATATATAGATATATAAGGGGCACTATATATATATAAGGAGCGCTATATATATAAAAAGGGGCGTTATAGGTAAACATTCCAGTTTTGGAACTATTAGACTTACACACTGGAAGATTTATCTGCTTATTACTTTCAAGAAGTAGAGTTAAATTAAGAACTGGATTTGCGAAAATCAAACCTGAGTGCAAGGGGTTAAGGGGCGTAATAGATAAAACAAATCCCGTTTTTAAACTGTCAGACCTACATGCTTGAAATTTGATAAACATGTTTCTTTAGTATAATACAGATCCCTTAAAAACGCAATTTTCTGTAATTGATTTCTGTGGGAAAGAGGAGAGTTACTGAAGCGCATTTGATAAATAAAAATTCCCTTTTTCGAGCATGTTATTTATTTATTTTGTTGTTGAATTGAAATCTTCTTGGAATGGTTCTTATGGAAATCGACTTTCAAAGGGTTTATGGAGCTTATTGATTAAAAATAAATTTCTGTTTTTGAAAAATTAGGTTTAGACTTGAAATTTGGCAAGCATATTTATTTTATTGAGTAGAGATTCACTATAAATAGATTTTGAGGACATGTACTATGGGGAAAGAGATAACGAGGGCTTCAAGGTAATTGTACTTCGATTTTAGAAATTATTATTTGTAAGTCCTGTACTTTTTATATCAAAAGTTGAGAGTGTTAAAAGAAGGTTTTTAGTGAACGCTTAGTGCTAGGACTTAGATATCACTATAGTTAATATTTATATATAAGCAGTATATATTCATACAACATTATGAAAAACCCAGCAAAGCGGGAGGGTAGAGGATAACAAAATATATAAATGATTAAATTGAATTAAACCATTCTATCGAAAGTCAATTTCTTAAAATTTGATAGAAATATTTGTAACGATTGACAGATAATATAATTCATAGAAAATATTAAATTTATTTTGTGAGTAGTTCTATTCGCGATTCTTACTGATCATTTAGGGAACATTCTTTCGAGAACGTTATATGATTATAAATTCGTTTTTGATAAAGGAACCACTATTTATGTTAATGAGGGTTGTTATTTAAAGTGAGGAGGGAAGAATAGGGGATGGTGATTGTTGTCAAACGGAGGCTACGAAGTTTTAGAAGTAAGCGGTGGAAGTATATAGCCTTGGTTTAAAGCACAGGTTCTCAACGGGGGCGATAACGCCCCCTTGTGGGCGTTTGAGGCTTTCAGGGGGCCGTAAAAGACTCAGAGAAAATTAGGGGGCGTTGAGATGGCACGAAGAGGCTTGGGCAGATTAACCAAATATAGTCTAAAAAAGACAACAAAAAAAATTGTTGATTATGTACTAACAAAAATAAACTTTACTACTGTTTACCTTATGTTGATTATATGTATTTAAATCATTTCTATATCATGTACGAAAATTCACATATTTCGGTGGTTCGGGAAGTGGATGAAAAAACCTAAAGATTACATTACATTCAG
Source organism: Trichonephila clavata (assembly GCA_019973975.1). Lineage (NCBI taxonomy): Eukaryota > Metazoa > Arthropoda > Arachnida > Araneae > Nephilidae > Trichonephila > Trichonephila clavata. The sequence goes on from BMAO01002905.1 coordinate 154,311, forward strand.
ACTTACATTAAATTGAATGATATAGTGGATTTTAATTTCTGTAGCGCACGTGTTGTCTTTGTGAGCAACGGGAAAAATGTTTCGTCCACTGCATTTAATTACGTATATTATCCAAGAAACATAATTAAATATGTCGACCAGGAATTAGCGTGGGGCTCTTTAAAGGTTGAAACTGTCAATTTATAAAACAACAATATTCTGTCAAATATCCAACCATATCCTTTCAAACACCATTATCTTATCAATGACTAAAATATATAATATTACACATTTAAATATATTTGTGGCATTTGCTATTTCAGATTCGCAAGTAAAAAAATTGGGGCTTTAGAAAAAAATTAATTTAAAAATATTTTTTATTAGTGATAGAATATTTTTTAAAATTTAACTCTTGTCTTTACCATGTATTATATACTATCTTATTTCTCTAGAGTGGAAAGGGGCGGTATCGAAATATTCAGTGGAAAAGGGGGTGGTGTCGAAATATTCACTAGAAAAGGGGGCGCCAGTTAAAAAAAGATTGAGAATCTATGGTTTAAAGGATCCAACGGGCCATTCTAGGATTCTTTTTATTATGGATCATTTGCTATTCACGATGAGTACTTATAAGATACACGATAAGTACGATATTGGTGTTCAACTTGTTTTGTTTCTATATCTTAAATCGAATTTTGGTAGTGATTTGATATAATAAAAGTTTTTGTTTTAAGAAAATGTCACATCTTTTGGTAAAACCTCCCACTTCCGTGAAAGAGAATTCGTGAAACACTTACGAATAGATCCAATAGGAAAAACACATTTTTAAAGTACTTTACTGTGGATTTTTGAAAGTATTATGAAGTGATTATAAAGGATGATTGAATAAATAAACACAAATACTTTTTCGAGAAACTTAATTTGTTTTGAAAAGTACGCAAAAACTTTACTAATGTGTTTACAAAACCTTATTGTGTGTGTTCTTCATCCTGAAGAGAATTACGACCTTTTTGCAAAATTCTAAACCATCTAAATACAGTGACACGACATGGAAATTCATCATCAAATGCTAATTGCAGCTGTGGAATGCATTGATTTAATCCCTTTTAAAATCATAGAAAATCATGGCACGGTAATGTTCTCGTGCAACTCCACTTTCACTTCTGTCTATGCTTTATTCTACGCTAAGGAAGTAAGTCAATAAAAATCTCTACTGAGTTAAAATACTTTGTATTTTCAAATTAAACCTTTGTTTTTTATAACTACTCGTCTGCGAGTCTGAATTTTAAAAAAACGTCCATTAATAGGATTTCTATAAAAAATATTAAAATAAATTATTTGATTAATGTTGCGTTTCAAAACATTGCTTTCGAATTACAGCTATGCATTTTTTAATGTAATGAAATACTTTTAACTTTCAAAGAATTTGTTAAAGAATATTTAGATAACAGAATTGTAACCAAATGTTTTCTAACTTATTGTGCTTTAGGCATATGAAATTTAGGGGTGGGAGGGGGACATTCTTAAAAATGTAAAAGATATGCCTGAACACACATTTTCAATAAATTTCTTATTTTTCACGGTTAATAATATTTTGGAATAACTTTTTTCGCTTTGTTTGTTGTGGGCTTTTTTCCCGTATAATACAGATACTCCACTTTTACTATTTTCCCCCACAAATATCGTGTAAATGATTTTCTTTGAAGAAATGTGCATTTGTGCTTAGAAGAAGGTTATTTTACTTCTAGTTTGTTACTTCTCTTCTTGATTAGCTATTTTAAGTGAACACTCGAGAGTAAGCATTTAAAATTTCTTTCCATACTAATATATTTTAATTTTCTGCATTTTTCTTACTCATAAGTATCAAGTATTTAACATGTCGAATAATTACTCAACAGAGCAATCATACATTCATGTTGATTATTTTTGGAGGTGTCAAGCTTACTCGCTTTAATTTAAATGTATTTTAGTTGAGCGTGTAAATGCATATTCTCTCCGAGTGAGACTGATTAGCCGTTTTTTTATACGAGGCAAATTCAGGTATTTTAATGAATCGAAACTTAATAGACTCTCTCATATGGTTTATTTTTAAATTTAAATTAAATGAATGATGTCACTTGTGAGACTTTCATTAAGACTTATTAAAATAATTAATTCATTTTATTTTATTTAAATAAATACATAAGCGCTTTTGGTACCAATTTTAAAATATTCTATTAATTTCCTTCTCTGGAACTTTTGCTTTACCTGGTACGGTTACTTCATTGTTTTGTATTCCATTCTATAATGAACAATTGATTAATGTATGCATGCATTTGAAATTAAGTCCACGTATGTACTGTAAAAGGTCGTCTTTTTTCGGGGTATCAACTAAATCTCTAAGGGAAATACTTTTCCGAGATTGTTAATTTTTGGAGAACATGTTTCTGTAAAGCAATCGTGATTTATGCAAAATACTATTATTGTTTAAAGTCAAGGAACTTTTGAAATAGTGAGAGGGAAGAGAGAAAGTGGAATTAGGTTTTGAAAGTGCTGTAGTTTAAATAAAAATAATTTGATATTTTTTAAACGTCGATGTTCCTGAGGAAAAAAAATAAATGACTAGTGAGGTTATTTTTGAATACTGGTGAGTATCTGTAGCTACTGATACGTACAAATCCTTTATGATAATATATTTATGTTAGTTTAAAAATAACTTCTGCACAGAGGTTATACTAGTGGTTGTTGAGATTTAATTGAAAGGTTAAGAAATAATGTTTATTCCTTCTATAAAACCTCAAACAAAGGCTTGCGGTAGTTCACTACAATATGACAACAAACTACGTTTGTAAGAATTCCCTTTAAAAGGGCTTTTGAAGGATTTCCTACTATTTAAAATGTCTAAAGATAAAAGAAATATCAAAACTGCGTTTTTTCATGATGTTCTTACTCATATTTATATACATTCAGAAGGTACTTTAAGTCTAAGATTTACAATATCTTTTTGTTAGTAGTATTCCATCTAAACTACTTAGCTTTTTTTATACATCCTACTCTAACAATATATACTTGATCACACCGAAATCAACCAGCGTAAACTCAGTATATCTGAAAATTTTAGTAGTATTGATATACATGTACATATTGCCATTACTTTATTATTTTTAAATGCTCATTGTTATTTTCAATTTCGTACAAATGCCTATAGTTTTATTTTAAAAAATTTAATATCATTTAAATTTAAGTGGCAGCATTTCTAGCTTTTCGCAACTTTTCGGTTTATACTTTAATAAATTTACAGTATGATTCATTGATTATTCATTGCATGGATTTTTTCAAGTGAAAAATTGTTAGACGTTACCTTCTTTAAATCACACATGGTTGATTCAAATACAAATTATGTGTAATTGGTGAAGAATTCATTTTCTTAAAGCTATAACTAGATATAATATAAGCTTGACAGCAAAATTTTCCCTTCTCTCCAAACTTTATTGTCAATTTACATGAAAGGTAACACTTGAAAGTCATCCAAGTTTTTACTTTGTAGAATTAATTGTGGCGGAAATATAATTGAAACTATATACCTTTGCTATAACAAAATTCTTATATATTTCATTTGTAAGGTTTTTTTAAGCGCGAGATATTGATTTAAGTCTAGCAATACTTGTTTCATTAAACTAACTGTTCAACGAATTAATAAAGTTACAAGTGAAGAATTATTTTGCTTAAAGCCATGATTACAGCTTGTAAAAAATTTGCAACTTTGCTCCAAGCATTTTCTGACAGAAAATGTCACCTTCTGTTACTTAACTAAATTCCTAAATGAATATTCAAATTATGATGCATAACATAAAACAATATTTCGTTCAGTGGTTTTAATGGAATACAAATTTCAATGTATGACGTCAATGTAATAAGTTAATAGCCCTAAAGGAAGGAGGAATCAGAGCTAAAAATTAAAAAAAAAATTAGCAAAAAATGTAGTTTTCCTTATATTTACACATAAACTATATATTTTTATATACTAATTCTCATTAAAAATACTTATCCAAGGCTTATTTAAAAGCATGCAAAATAATATAAAACGCATCAAATTCTAGCATACTACCAAGAGAATGAAACCTAAGATAAGTGATATATACTTACTCGATTTTTTAGTCAGTGTGGAAGCAAGTATTTAAATGTTTTCAGTTTTTCATTCTTGATCTTTTGTGACGGATTTATACGGTCTTTTCTAACCTCTTCTATTTCTCTTAAAGCAATTTATTTATTTTAACCAATCTTCACCGAAAGTAAGGCGTGATTTATGTAAATAAGATATATTATATAAGTTCGGTTTTCGCGAGTTAAGAAGCCAAGTGATAGGAAGTGAGAAGTCGAGTGAATTAAAGATCGAGAAGTCGACACGAAGTTGTTGACAAGTCTACATAGCCTGATACGTGTGGAGGTACGCGAAAGAAGCGTATTGAAAATAGTGAAATTCATTATTACTGAAAGTGGAGTCTTCACCAATTCTTCCAGCCATTAAAAGGCCTGAAGTCGTCACGAAGGAACCGCCGCTGTAAAATATAAGGTCAGTGATTTTGTTTAAGCAATTCAGATTATTCACACGTGGCGTAGCTGTAATTGTGCGCGTTTAAGCTTTCCTAGATTCAGTTGAGAGAGAGAGATTCTGTATATTCCGCTAGTATTGATTCCCCACTTCATTACTCCACTCTCACTTATTTATCTTAAATTGAATTTCGATTTTCTAATTTCTTTACTGAAAAGCACCAATAAATCTGTTTGAATTGCAATTATGTCTTTCGATCATTTAAGTCCGCCTACACACCCAGCCGGATTTTCAGATAGACAGGAAGGTATTAGTGTAAAGGATGGCCTTAGGTCACCACACTTTTAATAATATATTTTTAGAGTTCTAAAATTGTTTTTATATAATAAACAAAAACATACATTCTTTACAAAACCTGGTTAGAGAATTTTCCCTTCCTTTAACACTAGATTGCCCAAAGAAGTCATTTTTACTGCTTTTTAATTTCAATTAGAAAAACAATGACGTTTATAATGACACCATTTCGTAGAGTTTCTTAGAATATATTTTTTCCAAGTGAAGTAAATTTTTATCGTTAATATTTACTAATAACTTGTTATATGACTGCAAATAATATAAAAAAAAATTAAAATTAATTTTAAACAAATTTATTTACACATTAGTTATTCTTTCACAATACATTTATTTTGACTGCTTTTTGGGCAATATAAATTTCAGTTTTTCTAGTGTTAATTTCAAATTTAATGAATACTTCTAATATTTAATTGCCACCATACGTGCCATAATGTATTGAATGACTTATAAAAAATCCATTCACTAAGGTTCGGCAGAAATATTCTGTTAAATGTGAGATACAGTTATCAACAAATTAACAATTTTCATCGTTTTTGAAAACACATTACTGTTAAAGATGAAAGAGAACTAAACTAAGATATCAAAAATTTTGTAATATAAACAAATACAGCTTACAATTAAAAATACATTTTATGAAAACTCCTGTTTTCACTGTCAAAGTAATAATTTTGAGAAAATTTTTCTTCTTACAGATTCAGCTTAAAATTTTTAAGAACTCATTTTAAAAGCTTGTCATCTTTACAAGCAGAAAATAGATTTCTTAATACAGATCGAGTTCTCCAAACATTTTGTGGTATAAGGTTTCTTTTCAAATCTTGAAATATGTTTACATAGGTTGATACATATTTATTTTTCATTCCTAAGAATTTCAACATATTAAAATTGTAAATATTAGGACTTTATATGCCTTTAAGTCTGTTACATCTAAACATCTTTGTATTTACTACGAATATTAGAAAATATTAAAATGGGGAAGAATAGACTTGAGGATTTGTATAAAAAAACATACTAGTTATTTTTTAAAAATTTTCACGTGGTGATGTAAAATGTATAAGCATTATGAGTATTTTATGCTTGAAAAATATATTGCAGTATAACAATAATAAAGTTACGAAAGTAAATTAAATATAAAGAAAACTTGAAAAGGGAATTTAGAAAGAAAAATTATACATTAATAATTTTGTTAAAGAAATCTAATATTTTCTAGGAAATAAAAAACAACTAATAAGTAGTTCTAATCTTAGATATTACTGCTAATTATATAAAGATTTATGCATTTACTCTCTTAAGATAAATGACATTATTAAAAGAAGTGCTTCTTTTTACAAGCTACTGCCCTGTGATGATTAAATAAAATGGAGATCTTAAATCATTAAAATAATATGTTTCAGTTTCTTTGTATTCATAAATATTACTATAAATTTGTATCAAGCTTCAAAGAGAATCATGGGAATTGGGAAAAATGCGTCATTTCTTCGACAATTGTACATGCGCGTGTAGTCGAAAGACATTCTTTATCTTTCTATTTAGTGGTGTGAAGAAATGGATATCATAATCCATAGTTTATAGGTTACGAGTCCCACACAATAAAGTATCACCATTTACAAATATAATGCATTTGTAGAGAACGAAATTTTAGTAAAGAAATTAAATAAGAGGTTCTCAAAATCTAGCTTTTTTATACAGTCATAAAAATAATACAAAATAAATTTGTATGTACACATATACGTATAATTCCAATAATATATATACGCAATTTTTAATGAGTTATATGGAAATATATATATAGAACGTTATTTCGTATTTCCCATGTAAAAAAAAATCAAGATAAATTTTACTCATGAAGTATCGACACTTTTATAGAATAAAAATTTTGATAAAAGCAAAATAAAATTATAAATTCTGAAACTAAATTTAGAAAAAAAATGAGAAAATGTATATAAAATGGTTTTATTTAAAATTATTTGTATTTAATTTCATTTAGTTTAATTAAATAATTATAATTTTTACTTTTCAATTTTTTTCCAATTCCAATGGGGCTGTGTATTTGTATTTTTAATTTTTGCAGTCCTAGTTCATTCCCCAGTAGCTGGTATCACTTTTTAGTGCGGCACCATATAGGCTATATCAATTGCCACAAGTAAATTTGATGCTTAGTTTCCTCCCCATATGGAAGCACCTGAGCTCTGACGATGCGAAATTTAATTTTGATGAAAGCACCCAAGCTAAACAGACACTCTAGGGACTTTTAACATGCCGCATAATCATACGACATGGCCGCTGTCGATTTTCTGCATCATTAAAATCCACCAACGTGCGCTGAGGTCAAAACCACAACCTTGGGTGCAGAAGGCTAGTGGCAAACTAACTACGCAACCCAGTCGGTTCTATAAAATTTAGTATAAAGTAGTTTGTTTTTGAAATTTGAAGAAGAAAGTCAATAAAAGAATGGCATTTATTTATTAAAATTACAAAATAGGTTTTAAATATCAATTTTCTCTAAAAAAGTCTAAATACCTTTCTTCCGTCTAAAGAAGCATTTATTTCTAATACCCAAAAAATAATAGGATTTCTTGAATAACCACAAGCATCCTAAAATTAAAATATTATATTTAAAAAATTGGCACAGGGAATAATACTTAGATCCTTAAATCAATATTTCGTAAACATACAAAATTATACAATTATTTACAAATGACTATAACGTTTTATTTTTTTGTTTTGTAGGAATTTTGTATACATATAAAACTACAAATATAATATTCTTTACTCTTGCACAAGCATGTTTCACTGCATTTATTCCTTAAAGCTGGTATTCTTACATTTTAAGAAACATGTAAGCCAAATTACTATGAAAGTCCACATCTTTATATAAGTTTTTCTTTGCAATTCAAAAATACAAGAAAGAAATTCAGCCAAAGGGTTTTGGATCCAGAAGCATAATACATCTTACACCATCCAACCGCATCTAAACTTTCAAGTTCACTGAAGCGTGTTGTCGCCTCTAACTGAAGAATCACAGCTTTCGAAAATCGGATGGAAGATATAAGTATATTGGAATGTATCAGTTTTGGCAGAGTAGGTAGTTTTGGTAGTTTCTGATTCCTTGATTTGTGGAAACTCTTGCCTGGCCTAGCGTCACGGTTGTCTAATGCGGAAAAAATAAGACAAACCAGATACCGAAATTTAATGCATAGAGTTCGAAACTTTTTAGATCGCAGTTTAAGCATATGTGAAAAGAAACTTCAATCTGATACAAAAAATAATATATTCTTCAGCATTTGAGTTTATCTTTGGGTAAAATAATGGCTGCCTTCTTCTCGCATCACATCAAAAAGTAGTTATTCTATACACATGAAATTATTAGCCTGCGTCAAGTTAAAGCCAATTCATAAGCAAGTTATATTTAAAATTCTTTGAACTACTCCCTTATATATTTTAACAATAGTAAAAGTAAAATTATCTCTTCTGTAAATGTATATTAGGCATTTCAATTCCGCTCTTAATTTGTTAACATGTTATAAATTTAATAACTTTTCTACTATAATTGAAGTTTCTTTACGTTTGTTTGTATAACAAATAATGTGAAACGTGTTTTTCTCCTCATCTCTACTAAGAGTATTTGCAAACAATGTGTGTAAAATATTTATTTTTTTTGTTCCTTATTTATGAATATTTTGATTTTATAAAACTGAATTACCAATTAATAATGGTCCATGTAATAGAGTAGAATATATGGAAATTTTGTCATTCAGGTTTGCATTCTAGAGACATGAATTGTATTTTTCTTTTAAATTGTATAACAAAAGTTGTAGATCTAAAAATTGTATTACAAGGGATGGTATGTTTTAGGTCACTATCTAATTAATATAACTTCTCTTTAAATATTTTAAAATTAATTTCATGAAATTAATTTAAAACCAAAATTGAACACGGTTTTGGGCATACATTAACAGAAGACAGACACTTCATGCATAGTCAAGTCTCAAATTATAAAAGAATGATCTAAGCGAGGAATTTCAAAATAATAAGCAAGAATGACAAGATTTTTCACCAGTAAATGCTGAATGTTACAATTGTGAGTTACAAACATTGCGATGATGAAGTTAAAACTTCATTCTGCTTCAATTTAAATTATAGACCTTTCGTAATTAATAATTGGGACTAACATATGTTAAATGATAATGAGTATCGGTATTCTCAATTTTGTCCTGAAATGGTACTTAGAGAGAATGAGAATGTTCAAATCAAAAGCACATCAGCTCGTCATTTGATCATTGTTCAGGTTTGCTAGACTTTATGAGGGCACGACCTACTTTTAGCCTCGCCTAGAGGTGTGGGAGGAAGTAAAGGATGACTCTATATTTCAATCTCCATATAACTAAGTCTATTAATCTAGCTAGAAACCCTATACTATATACACTCAAGAGACAAAACATTATGACCACCCCTACATTTTACAATGAACTCGCCTGGATGACGTGGAAAGAACGTGATCAGGTGGACGTGGGATTTAACTGCTGCTGGAGAGTCTGAAGAATCATTCTTTTTCATTTACTTCTGTGTGTGATGGAAAAGGCTGCGGATCTAAGCGACTTTGATAGAGGGCAGATTGTAATGGCTCGAAGGTTCGGAACAAGTATTTAAGAAACCGCACAACTCGTGCGTTGTTCGCGATCTACAGTTGTTAGTATTAATCCAAAGGGGATGAATGTGACGGGGAAACCAGCAGTAGATGACAGGGTGTTGGACGTCCACACGCTATCAAAGAAAAAGGTCGTCGGAGACTGTCTCGCAGGGTGAAGCAAAACCGGAGCCAGACAGCGGCTCAGCTGACAGCCGAATACAATGCAGGACCAAGTAGAATAGTATCGGAGCGCACTGTTCATCGGACACTGTTGGATATGAGGCTACGCAGCAAACGTCTCCCTCGTGTGCCTTTGCTGACCAAGCATCATCGCCCACTGCACCTGCGCTGGGCCCAGGAAAATCGTGACTGGTCCAAGGATCAGTGGGAGAGAGTTGCCTGGTCAGATGAATCACGGGTTGTCATTCATCACACCGATGGCCGTTCCAGGATACGCCGTCTACCAGGCGAACAGTTGCTCCCTCAATGTACAGTAGGTCATACACAGGCCGAAGGTGGCGGTATTATGCTTTAAGGGACGTTCTCTTGGACGTCTCTGGGACCCGTGTTTTTGGTAGAGCAGACGATGAGTGCTACCGGGTATCTGAACATCATTGCGGACGAGTTGCACCCTTACATGTTCTCTGTTTTTACAGCTGAAAATGGAATGCTCCAACAGGACAACGCCCCGTGTCACAAGGCTAAAATTATGTTGGAGTGGTTCCAGGAACATGATGCTGAATTCCAGTTAATGTCTTGGCTGCCTAACTCACCGGATCTCAATCCGATAGAACACATTTGGGATGTCATGGGACGACAGCTCAGAGTTCAAAGACCCCCAATTCACAATATCTCGGATTTGCGTGACCGTTGCTTAAACATCTATTACAATATGTCTCCGGCCATCTACCAAGGACTTGTGGTATCCATGTCAGGGCGGGTTGAAGCTGTGTTGCGCGCCAAAAGTGGGTCAACTCGTTATTGACAGGTGGTCATAATGCTTTGGCTTTGGCGTGTATAACCTACCTAATCTGCACATACCACGGTTTTTTCTTCCAAAAGAGTTAGTTGTGATTGATTTCAATGATGGCACAATGATTTCCCTAGAGGATTATTTGAATTACGCATATAAGATCCATCAGAACTTTTCAAAGTAGTTTTCACGTTGACTTTATTTAAGTTTCGAGAAAAAATTTCAAAGTAACTTTCAAAAAGTTCTTTGAAAAAGCACAATGAAAGTAGTCTATAGTGTATGAAAGAAAGAGAGATGCTTTTTAATCGTGCGCTTAAGAAGCATTTCTTTTTAAATTCGAAGTCCATCAGAACCTGTGGGTCTAAGCAATTGACAATAATAATTTGCATTTTTATCAGAAAATATAATTTTTTTTCAGTACCTTTTACATATATGCATTTCATTACATATATGCATAATTTTAGAAACTTGTATACGTCTAGTATTTACTCAAAAACAATTTTAATATATCTCAATTTTACTTAACCTGAAACATCTGTGAATATATTTTTCAAATAATCCAATGTACATGTAGCGATGATCTGTATAAGCAGTAACAACCTCTGCACCATGGTGATCATTTTGGTGTAGTGGATAAGTTACTCGGTTTCGGATCCAAAGGTTCCGAGTTCTGTCCTCAGGATAAACGCACCACTTCATTTGGTGAACCTAGCTTAACTAAGAAAAGTGAAACCTGTAGTGATATGTCGTGGCGCCATCTACCCGCAAAAAACAGCAATCCAGGAAAATTATTTTCAGATTAACGCGACGCAACTCATCCAACACACACACACATACACAAAAACTGCGCGTTCACATTAACAACTATATCGTTCGTTCACCTAACCAAGTCACTAGTAGTGATGTAATCTATTTAAGCCAGTAACAACCTTCGCCCAATGTTGTTCATTTTGGTGAAGTGGTTAAGTTACTCGGTTTCGGATCCAAAGATCACGGATTCTGTCCTCAGGTTAAACGCGCCATTTCATGCACTTCCATTTAAAAATACTAATAATTAGTAAGAAAATTGGTGTAGCTTTCGCCCTATCATGACTAAACATAGGTAGAGGCATTGTAAAATCGTTATTGTTACTAAGAAATAATCGAGATATCTGCATATTAACTGATTTTTATGTGCAGGATGCTATAACTTACAACTAATAATGCTGATATACACTCACGTCCATAAATTAAGGATAATTCAGAATCACACAGAAATTGAATTCTAAAATAAAAATTTCACCTGTAGAATTATCACACACATTTTGAAGAAGAATATGCAAATTACAGGAAACCTTCAGATGGCGCGGATAGTACGTCACAATGACGAGAGTGTAAGAGAAGGGTATATAGGAATGGTGGCAAAGAAGTAAAATTGTTCGCAAGCGCTTTAAAAGCTTTTCAGTGCAATAACCGCATAGTTATGGCACAAAGGAAGCATTTGGATGATTATTTACGTGGTAGAATTATCGGACGGATGGAATGTGGACGTACCCAGCTGGAAGTATCCGATGAACTTGGAATCTCCCAGAGTGTCCTCTCCAGGCTTTGGCAACGATTCCAAGATGAGCAGATGTTACAGCACAGGTCGCCACTGAGTTACAACGCCGAATGAGGACCGGTATTTGGCAGTTACTGCCAAAAGAAACAGACGGAGCACAGCATCAGACCTATCTCGTCAGCTCTCTTCAGCTACCGGTACGACAATTTAAGGCAGACCGTGTACATACGCTTAGGGCACATTGGTCTATATGCTCGTAGGCCTGTCAGATGTGTTTGCTCCCCTTACCGCAACTCACTGTCGCCTGCGATTATTGGAGTAGAGAGCATGCATTGTGGACACCGCAACAGTGGCCTTGTGTGATGTTTTCCGACGAGTCCAAGGTTTAGTTTGCTGTCTGATTCTCGCCGGACTTTCATATGGAGAGCGCCAGGTACCCGTTACCACCAAGAGAACACCATTGAACGACCCCGTTACGGTGTTGCAAGATGGCTCGTTTGGGGAGGAATTATTCTTGATTCCAGAACTGACCTGCATGTGCAGAGTGTAACGATGACAGGCCACATCTATCGGGATGTCATTCTGGAACAACATGTACATTTGTTTCGGGGCGCCATGGGTGATGAATTTCTGTTTATGGATGACAACGCCCGTCTTCACCTTTTAAACATTGTAGACGAAAGCCTTCAATCGGAGGATATCACTCGTATAAATTGGCCAACCTACTCACCGGACTTGAATCCAATAGAGCATGTGTTAGATATGCTTGGCCGACGAATTGCATCCCGTCAACCCCCTCCCACCTGTCAACCGGAACTTCGGAGGGCATTGCTTGCTGAGTGGTGTAATATTCCTCAAGATCAGATTAATAATTTGATACTCAGCATGCGTAGGCGTTGTAAGGCCTGTATTGCATCGTCCGGGATACATACTCCGTATTAACCATCATACTAACCATGTTATAGTGTTTTTTGTAAAAGGTTCTTTTTTGAAATTTGCTCCGAGGGTAAGAATCACAATTTTTATTTATTATGTCAAACATATAGCATCTTTTTTGCTCTTTACCTTTTGTTTAATAAATAGACTTTACAGATAAGTCAAATTTGTTTTGCTTCTGTCTCTTTCTTTGCCTGAACTTACTTATTCTTAATTTATGGACATGAGTGTATTACAAAATTTAGAGTTCTTTATGTGAATATAATCGCTGTATTTTTAAGCAATTTAATATAATAACTGAAATAAAGTGCTCTAGTTTTTGTAAAAAAGAAAATATCTCTTATCATGAAGATCATTTCAAAAATGAATAACATCGCAACACATTAGAATGAAAAAAATTGAAAATTTGTTTATAAACCTTTGTTACAGAATGCGCCACGTTTATGGTATTTTTTTGTAAATTTTTACCGTATTTTTTCCATTTTAGTAATAAAATTTTCTTTTTCTCTTCTTAATTTTCGCATATTTCTCTTAAAATGTACTAAAAAAATCTAAAAATAACAACAACAAAAAAATCCCTATATCTCCCTTTACAAAAAAAAAAGTTGTCGCAACCAGTCGGATACCTTAAACCAAAGGGAATAATCCAAATGTCCCTAAATGAGATCAGATGAATTACGGCAGACTGTAAAATTTATTCACCGAGAACCAAAATGCCAAAAGCTTTTAGTACACTGGGTTGGATGATTAAATTATGTTTTAGATACAAAATCAATGTGATCTTACAAGGGAGATGTTAAATAGTTTGGAGCATTACCATATGATTTTCTGTCCGTCGGAGCTATTGTTAAATTTGAAATCAAAGAAACAAGTGTTAAGGGAAAGCATTGTGATTCACCTGCCTTGAGAAGGCTAATATTCGCAAAATTATTGACGAAGAGAGAATAAAGTCAGCGGGAATTCAGATCATGTTACCTGCTTTATGGGATTGCGGTGTAGTCATCTTAACAAATTCTTTAGAGAAAGTACAGACTAGCAATAGTGGCTATTACTGCATACTTTGGAATAAGTTGTTCTAATAGAGAAACTGTTTGTAGAATCTCTAAAAGCAATCTACTTCTTCCCATTAATTCACTATCTCCCCCATCTCATGGTATGGTAGAATCAATTTATGTGATTTAAATTTTGGTGTATTCACTCGATATTTCTTTATTCACCCCAAGCAAATTTTTCTTATTCCCAGAATTCAAACCGCTGCAGTGGGGTTGAATATTTGATCACATAAGATGAAATGATTTCTAAGGCTATCTACTAAGTTGAGCAACTATGACCTTTAAGAGTTCAAGAAACGTTGGGGAAATCTGTAATTTTGGATGGTCACTGCGTAGGCAATTAGTAAGATTAACAAAATAAATTCTATTTCGATTATTTTTAGAAATAGTTAAAAATTAAAATTCCTTTCTGTAATATTCATCACAATATTATCACTATAGAAAAAAATGTTTTTTATACAGGAAAATTAATCTCGAAACTATCTTCACTGAATCATAAGCTAAAGACATTTTGGTGCAATGGTGTTTGCTAAAATTTTTTCAAATTATTAAATTTTCTTTTGCAGTTATAAACTTCTATATCTTTGTAATTCGGTTTTTTTTTACATAAATTCGTATCCTAAGAAAGTTTAAAGTGATGGAAAATTTTAAAAATCAAATAATATTTTGAGTTTATTTCTTCTCAGATAAGCAGGAAATCATGTCTCGATAAAAGTTAAAGAATACTCTACAGAAGAAGCTGGCTAGAAAATTAGAAAATAAAAGGAAATCACTATCTTACTTTTGCAGAATGTGATACAATTTTTTCAGAAACTAGTAAAGTTATTCAGTGGACTTTAACTTTAGGAAAGAGTTCAGTAAAAAAATAATATATTAATAATTTATAATGTAACTGTTGTATGTATTTATTTATGTACATATATTAAGAAACATTCCTTTCCCCTTTCAGTGGGAGTGTCTGTTTCATTTTAAGATTTGAAGATATAACAAATGTGTTATAGAGGAAATGTCATATTCCATTATATTATTCAAAACCGCTTTCGAATGCTCCATTCTAGGAATATCTGAGGTGAACTATTTATTTATACCCTTTTGGCGAGATATTGGAACATTGCATCCTATACATGCATCAAACCTGACACTAGGAAATAGCGAAATCCTTGAATTTTTGAGTTTATTACTCTTCTGTGAAATTGTTACATGCTTACATACGAAGATGTTGACAGGTATTTCAAAGCATTTGAGAAAAAATGCGCTTATTGTAAGTTTTTCGCCCTACTTATATCTCTTACGATACAATAGTAAATAGAATTTTAAAAAATAGAAATGGATTGTGGATTCACTTTTTTGACAGACAACTGTATTTCAATTTTTTTTTGTTTTTCGTTTCGTTTCAGATCCTTAAACAGAAATATTTCAGGTGGATAGAAAAATACTTTTTATTAAATTTTAGAAATATATTGGGATGCAGATTCAAATACTCGATAAAAACGGATAAATGCATTGTATTTCAATGAGCTTCCTAGTATTTTGTTAAGTTTTAGAGGTAAATTGATAAAATAAAAGATTGTTTGTCCTTAAAAGCAAAACGAAAAAGGGTTTCACAATAGGATTAAATGTGTATTATATATAAATTTTTTTCCTTCTAATTATACACTGTGTACAAGCCAAAAAACTTAATGTTACCTTAAAAAATAAGTCAACTGCATTGAAACTTCGTATGAAAAGGATATTTTGCATAATAACAAAATGATTAAGATTGGATGGTCAGTTAATACGCATTCTAAGAAAATCTTGAGCATTCTTACAAACGCCTACAACATTTGTATATAAAAAAGTTATTCTTGATCTGATGGTCAAAATGTATGTTGTATTTCTATTGTGAATATGCATTTATTTCGAAAGTTATAGTGGCATGTGTTTCTGTTCTATACAACTGTATGTCGCATTCATATACGCAATGTATAGTTAAATTTCTTAATATTTGGATCCAAAAATTCGGCTATTAGTCAATGCTGGCAAGAATGTCTAATTAACTATAGATTTAAATCTTAACATTAATAATAGAACTACTATAGAACAGCAAGACTGGGTGATATATTACATATATTTGAGTCCTTCACAATCGAGCATTCAATGAGGTTCTGTTATGCAAGTTACCAGTAGAATCTTTGAAAGATTTTATGATTGCAGATGTCCTGTCATTGGACTTGCATTAATACACTATCTAAAATGACTACATTGTTCGTGAGTTTGAGCAACTTGGAACAATGCTAACACATGATGAACACATTTCTACGACATGTATCGTCTCACATATGTCCTGACAACCAGAGTAATCATGTTTGGAGACGTTTAATGTAAGATAAGGATATTGCACAGTACAATGGTATACAGACAAAATTCTATGATCCACTACATGTCCTTTCCGTTTGCATCATCCTTTACTTTTCGACTAATATTTTTTGGCCGTGTACTGCATAACTTGCTTTTACTTTTTTTCAATTTGGTTAGGAAGGACATTTCATTTTTTCTTAATTGTCACATTTAACATCTGAAAAAATGGCTACTAAAAGTATCTCAAAATGTTGCCGTTTAACATGCAAACAATCCAGAAACACACACTTACAGAACTGATAACAATTATGCTGTATCGAAAGAGAATTTTCTTCCTAGCTAAAGGGGACATGGTACCATGCACACATTTTTTTTACTTAGATATTTATATGAATAAATTTTATTGCATTGAACTTGAACACATATGAAATAAACATTTCAAAAGCAAAATACTATTTTTGAACAATTATTTAAAATTTTGAAATTTTAAAACTTATTTCGATTTATTAAAATTCCTACAACTTCTATAAACTTTTATTTTTTTCTGATATTCCTGAAAGTGTTTCTCCCAGTTCTGTGCATGGGATTGGTACTACGAGTAATACTTTTATTTTTAGTACTTTTTCTCTCTGAGTCACTATAAAAATAGTAAAAAAACAGCTATATCTAGCTTTATAGATTTCTAAAATAATAACTGTTCATTTAAATCCTTATTTCATGCAAAGAATTAGCAAACATGTTATGTTAAACAAACAGAAAAGTTTCAAAATTTTATAGTTAATACCAAAATTCCTTAGCATTTTAAGCACATGATCATCATAAAAAATAAGAAGCCGAGAAAAAGCAATTTTTAAAGTTTTTAAAATCAGAAAATAAATGAAAGAGCTAAAATGTAGTATTCATCCTAATAAATATTCAAGTTGTATTAAGTATTTTTAAAGCAAAATCCATCCTAAACTTTTACATCGTAAAAAATAAATGTTAAAATTAAAAAGAATGAAGTGATTAAAAACAGTAAAAAGACAGCTGTATCTAGCGTTGTGTGTACCATTTAGAAAAAAAACTTAAGAAAACCAGGACATCAAATAAATTCAAAAAATTGATTTTTCAATTTTAGTTCTAAAAAAAAGTGCATATTTTTCTGAACCTAAATATGTATGATACTTATATGTTTGTTGATAAAATAGTCCTAAAATATGAAAAATAAAAATGTAAACAAATGCCCATGCCCCTTTTTACCCTTAGTTTTTTCACTTTTTCTCTCAAAAGCATATTTTTTTGCATTTAGGTACATTTTTTTTAAAATGCTATTGCACTATAAGATTCCAGATTTTTTATACTTCTATACAAGATGCCTATGCATATAGAGAACCTAATTTTTTTTCTATTAAAATAGTGCCTAAATTTTTAAAATGGTTTTATGCATAAAAAAAGCAAAAAATTGAAAATTTTCCAAATTTTAAAGTTTTGTAATTTTTTTAAAGAAACTATACTAAATGTTCACTAAAAAGAATAGGTTCTCTGTCTTTTGTGTATTGTTTTATATATGTGTAAAAATAATTTGCATAAAAAAAGATACTTTTTTAAAAAAGGGTAACTAAATATAAGTATGTATTATGAGTCTCAAAAATTATGTATTACTTAAATTAAGTAGAAAAAAAAACTTTTGAACTAAAAAGCTACTTTTGTAGTTCTACAGAGTAATTAAATTATCTTTATTAAGAACCTAAAATATCTAAGATCTATTGAAAATTTTAAAAGATATATGTCTCAAAAACAAAGGGTCTTAATTTTGGCATTTTACACTTCCGAGCATGTCCTGGTTCCCTTAATCTATGTATATAATTTTCAAACCTTTTTCACAACCAAATTGTGTGTGCTTGTGAAAAAGTCTTATTGGTTTATACTGAATACAAAAAAAGTCTTAGAATTTTAATATAAAGCTAAAAAAAAGGTTTAAATTTTAAAGGTCAATAATTTAAAAAAAAAATGCTAGACCTAAAATATAATATTCATTTTTACATGCGTTATAATTCACGTCGTAGTAAGTATTTTAACACAGTGATATATTTTCAAATTTTTATATATTATCTAGTAAATATATTAAAATTAAATATGCTAAAATATTGCAACATGAATCAAATACACTAACACACACGATTTGTTTTGGACTTTAAAACTTACATTTTTAAGTTCATATTATAATTTATTCAAATTTTATTTAAATAAATAACATGAAAAACAACCAGGTTCATATGTGATTCCTTCGTTTTTAATCAATGAGGCATTTCGTCGTTTTCTTGCTAACGCAATTTTTTTTTCGAGCAATTGCTGACAATGTTTTTTTTCCCTTTGATAAATTCTACGATAATTTCGCCACGTGGCTAATATTTCTTACTGTTAAGTTGAAGCAAAGCCGTTTTACATTTGCAGATTTTCTAAAGATTTCTTTTTTGGTATTAAAATTAAATTTATAAACTGCACCACAAACAGTAAATTACTCGACGTTGTGTCGCTGAAGTTTCTTTCGAACATTTACTCCAAATGATATTATGAAGGCTCTTATTTGCATTTTATGTCACATATCATGCATTTTTGAAGGAGCTCATTTAGAGCTAATCCTTGATAGTTTGGCATAATTTTGGCTGAATGAGCTTCCTTTACGCGTGTCATCGCATGCTTTATGTAAGGACCAGGTATTTCACCTCGAGCAAGAGCAGCCGGGAAAAATCACCACTACTCTTCTCCAATTAAATATTAAAAATGTTGAGGTTTTTTTCTGATCCATTGATTTACTATAAAACAATGTTTCTTAAAATGTAGTTTTCATTGCTTCTACGTTAGCTTTGTTTGAGCGAATTGTATTTTAATAGCAACGTGACAGTTTTTTTAAATTGTATATCTCTTTAAACTGCCATGGGAGCTTCCTCACAAAGAGAGCTTACCCATCATTCTTCAAAAGACTTCCGTAAAACTGTTTCTAGACTCTTAAAACAATATTTGTGCATTCTTCCTTATTTATTTTTATCTCAGCACCATAAACTTACTTAGCATTTAAATACTGGCATGTTTTTGTTTTACCATCAGACAGTAGTGTCGTGTATTTAAAACTTCTATCTTCAGACCTTTTCCATATTTTAAGAGCAGCCTCTTAAATGGTACAAGATTGAATGCTACGTGATTGATAGCACTTAAATATATATGGCCTTCATACCACGTGAAATTCTACTGAATTTTCTCCCAAATAAGATTTTACATGTACACATTCGTTGCAGAGTTTGGATATAATTTCAAAATTCAGGACAAATTCAGTAAGAATGTCAATCACACAGCTTACACCTAATTCAGATTGTGACGGGTGCTTACGCGTTTCACTAACCTTCTCTCAATTCCTTTAAGATTGTATTTATTTTAACCAATCCCCGCTGAGAGCCAAAAAGTGTGACTTATGCAAACAAGATAGTTTCGGGTTTAGCGAGTTCGAAAGAGATATAAAAGGGAGAAATGAAATGAAGAGATGAGGATGACTACGTGGTTTGATAGAGGAGATAACTACGAGGTTGATTAAGAAGGTGATTCTGAGAGATTAGTTTAATTGGTGAAGTTTGTTCGCCAGAGGAAGATTATAGAAAAAGGTTCATTAATTCGGTTCGGATGGAACTGAAGATATCAAGGATTGAAGCCGCTTTTTAGATCCATCAAGTATTAAAGAATCCTGCCTTAAAAAGATATCAGGTCTGTTATTTTCATAAATTAGATATAAATGCGTAGTTTGATTGTATGCGTTATTCTCCGTAGTTTCAGTTAGTGATCCGTCGTTCATAATTGAATTCTTATCTCACTCCACTGTAATTTGTTGTTCTTAAAGTTTGATTAATATTTGTGTATTTCTATAATAAGAAAGATTTTTTAATAAATAATATTGGTTTATTAATTAAGTAGTTGTTAATTATGAATCCGACATACCCGAATTTAGATAATGTGCAAAGGGGAGTTAATAATCATAGGGGTAGTGAGAGACTACGACACTGGCGCCCAAACGAAATACCGGAATTAAGAGCAGGTGCAGGATTTAGAGTTTTGCCGGAATTATTTTTTTCGGGTCAAGAAAATGTGTCTGAGTTTATTTCCAATATCGATGACAATATAGCCTACTATGAAATTCCGGCGAATCTATCATGTGCGTATTTAAAAGGTCATTTAATTGGGAGAGCGTTAGTCTGGTTTGAAGTGATAGGCTTCGAGTGTGTAAATGAAGAAGCGACTGCATTTGCAACGCTTAAAAAGAAATTGTCAGATAGTTTTCCGGTAATACGGAATAAATCAGAGCTAGAATCTCAGTTTTTTTCATCAAAACAACGGAGAGGTCAAGCCCCGTCAGACTTTATTTTTCAGCTGTTAAAAATACATAAAACTTTGGATTTGAATTATGATGAGATAAAATTGATCGATCACATAGTAATGCGACTAGAACCCCAAATAATGGATTATTTTGAAGTTCGAAACCCCACAACGAAAGCTCAATTGATAGAGTTGGTAGACCGGTATGAGGAACGTCATAGCTGCAGGGAAAACCAGGGTTCGAGTAACAATTTTGCTAGTCGAAGTTGGGATGTGAGTAGGAATCCTGAGGAAAGAAGGAATAATAGAAATTGGAGAGATACTTGGGTCGGAAATAGTCAAAATGATCAAAGAGGACTAGGCAGGGGTACGAATAATTTTTCTCGTCGTAATTATCAAAATCAAGGATTCGAGGGAGGAAATCGCTACAATCAGCCAAATCATAGAACAGACCGGTATCAGAACCGTAGGATGGTGGTTAGGAAGGGTCCTAATGATGATTCAGCAAAGCAGAATTGGAGGCGTGTTGATTGCAACAGCGAAAGCAAAGAAATGCCAATTTAAACTTCTAAGCGATCGTGTTGCGGGAGGTAAACGATCGCTAGTTAAGTCAAATCCTCCTATTAGAATTAAAATTAATTCATTGCGATTATCACCAGTTGAACTTCCGTATGTGCCGATTCTTTTGCATGATACTTTTTTAAAAGCGCTCTGGGATACAGGTGCGGAAAAGTCATTTATTTCAGAAAAAACGTACTGGTCATATTTTTCTTTCTGTCCTATTAAAAAATCGTTAGCTGAAGTAGTTACAGCTCAAGGGTCACAATGCAAAAACTTAGGCACAGTTGAGTTGAGAATTAAAATAAGAGAATTTTCGAAGTTGTGGAAATTTCATGTGATTGCTGAGATGCAAGATCCATGCATCATAGGTGCTGATTTTATGTCACATGCAGAGATTACTTTTGATTTTGTTAAAAAATCGTTAATCAATCCGGATTCGCAAATTGAGAAATTGGCAATTTCGGACGAACCGGTACGGATAGATTTATTAAGGACTAAGTTAAAGGCAGGGCAAAAACAAAAGTTGGCGAAATTTAATGTAGAATGGGAACATCGCCCAGGTACGCAAAATTTAGTGGCTGATATGTTGTCTAGAAACCCGTTAGAAAGTAATGAAGAACCAAAGGTGTCTTGTGCGGTGATTAGATCGTTAGTATTATCGTCTAGAGAACAGTTGAGAGAGGAACAGAGAAATGACCCGGAGCTAGGTCACATCGTGAAGTTTTTGGAAAATCCGGACGATAGTTCCATTAATGAATCAATCTGTAGAAATTGGTCACATGACTTTAAAATCGTTGACGGATTGCTATATTATGCAAAATATACAACCTCACTAGGTGAATTGAGGATATTTATACCTAAAACATTACGTAAAGATGTTATGCGAGAATTCCATGACTCGCCGATGGCAGGCCATTTAGGCAAAAAGAAAACCTACTTAAAATTAAAAGACGCGTGTTATTTCCCGTACATGAGGAAATACATTTATAAATATGTAGCAACCTGCGACCAATGCCAAAAAGTCAATTATAAAAACGGATTACAGGCTGGTCAATTAATTCCGATAGTGACGAATTTTCCGAATGAAATCGTATCTTTAGATTTGTTAGGCCCATACCCTGCAACTAGTCCAGAACGCTATAGATTTATTTTAGTAATTACAGATAATTTTTCTAAATGGGTTGAAATAGTTCCCTTAAGGAAAGCTTCGGCTAAAGCAATTGCCAATGCATTTTTTGAGAATTATATTACGCGTTATGGAGCTCCTGTAAAATTAGTCACCGACAACGGCCCCCAAATGATATCCGAAGTTTTTGAGCAAGTATGTCGCAGGTTGAACATAAAACACGTTAAAACTGTGGTATATCGTCCACAAGCTAATCAAACAGAAAGAGTTAATCGCACTCTTTTAAAAATGATTTCGAGTTTTGTCGCGGATAATCACACTAACTGGGATCAATTTCTGCAAGAGTTCGGTTATGCTATTAGGACAGCAGTACATGAGACAACGGGTAAAACACCGGCGGAATTATTTTTAGGTCGAAATTTAATCACCCCTTTTCAGAATTTAGTTATGGTAACTCATGGATCAGATTTAGTTTGTGGGAACATAGAAAGGTTGTTTGAGGAGGCTAGAATTCATACAAAGCGCCAGCAAGAGAAGTGAGAGAAATATTATAATAAAAAGAGGCGTGAAAATAATGTGAAAGTTGATGATCTAGTATTAGTTCAAACTCACCCGTTAAGTTCGACAAGTAAGAAAATAGTAGGAAATTTATGCCAAAGTTTGAGGGCCCATATAAAGTTCTGAGTGTAAAAATTATAACAATTTAGTAATATTAAAATTTGGTAAAAGAATAACGGTTAATGTGGACCAGGTGAGAATTTACCATCAAAGAGAAGACAGTGTTGCCGAGTCGGAAAGTGACAATAGTAGTGATCATGGTGCCGTGGCATCAGTCAGGTCGGATGATGGGCAGTCGAGATTGGTGCAATCGGAGAGTGATGGGGGTTGTCGTAGAGGATCGAAATCAGGAAATTTAAATGGTAGTAGAGATATAGTTGCGAATAGACGCGATGGAGTGGAGGTGGAAAAAAAACGTGGACGGACGGAATCTGCTGTTTCTTCGGGGGTGACGTGTATAATTTCAGGAAAAAAAGACCCTATTGGACTGAAAGAGAGAAAAGAGGAAGACCAGACTCTTGGAGAGATAATATTCAAAAGAAGAAGAGACTAGAGGCCCAAGTATAACGAGATAAGAAAAAGATTTCCTCGTCAATGCCGTCTCGCCCCTCCAGAAATCGGTATAGAAAGGTGGAAGAAAATAGTTCTGAAAGAGCAGTTCCAGGACCATCCCACAGATTCAAGTACAACAGACCTCATCAGGAAAGGAGCTGTCCATACAATCTTCGGAGCCGACGTCGAGTGGACAACAGCCAAGTTCCAGTTCTCACAAATGAAAACAACGCCTCAGCAGGAGCATATCAACTTCAAAGGACTCGATGGAAGAGGAGACCCAGAAGTTGGGAGCGCAGAGAGGACAAACCTAGGACAAGGTCATCCAGCACAGAGGCCATGGTTGGAGACAAAGCCTATGCAGATTGGATCTAAAGACTATCCAGGTTGTATAATTCTAATTTGTTTATTTTTCCTCTGATAGACAGTTCGGAGTATTTTCTATGTGGGCTAGTCTATTTTTTTTTGTAAAATTAACCTACAAAAGTTGCTGCGTTGTGTGTATTTTCATATCGGTTGAAAAAACTTTTGTATTTAATTTTTTTCCAAATTGTGGAAAAACATTTGTTGAATTGCAATTGTTTTGCTACACATTAAAGACGAGGCTTTATATGTGAGATTACTTGTATTGTTTGTTGTAATATATTCTATGTAAAAAATGTATATATTTTAAATTTACTAACCAGAATTAATTAATATTTATAAATTAATATTTAATATTTATAAATTTACCAACAAAAAGCATTAACAGCGCAGCGCGATTGATTGGGAATTTTTTGAAAATGAAACCAGATGAAGGTTATTTTGTTATGAAATTATATATATATATAATATAATGTATGCCATATTTTATGTCAATAAGGAAGTTGTATAAAAGTTCTGTGCATTTAATGTCATGTTTCAGAAAAAATTGACAAGGTTTCCTTTCAGGGCAGCAGTCCCTGAACATAGTGATGCGATGAAAATGATGTCGTGAGAAGATATTAATGTAAAATTTTATATTTATTAGCACTTAAGTAAAGTGCATGATCAGGGTTTTTTCCTGGAAAGGTTTTCCCCTGATCTTCGCCCGAATGGGATGCACTGCAGGGATTGTATGTTTGTACAAGAGCAATAAATTAGAGTGGAGTACCCCTTTTGAGTAGTCATTTCTGTGTGCTAGTTTAATTAAAGTTTCTAACTTAGAGAGTTAAAATTTTCGGCAAATCCAGTGTTTTCAGGCATCATAAAGTTCGTGAGTTAACTTTCTACAAGTTCAGTATTTTTAGGCATTCTAGAGTAGTTAAAAGTTTGTGCAGGTTCAGTGTTTTTCAGATGTTAGGTAAATTAAGCGAGTTCTTTCAGGTCGTTTAGACCTTCAATAAGTCACGCTTTTTTTCTCGGAGGGGGGTTGTGACGGGTGCTTACGCGTTTCACTAACCTTCTCTCAATTTCTTTAAGATCGTATTTATTTTAACCAATCACCGCTGAGACCAAAAAGTTTGACTCATGCAAACAAGATAGTTTCGGGTTTAGCGAGTTCGAAAAAGATATAAAAGGGAGAAATGAAATGAAGAGATGAGGATGACTACGTGGATTGATAGAGGAGATAACTACGAGGTTGATTAAGAAGGTGATTCTGAGAGATTAGTTTAATTAGTGAAGTTTGTTCGCCAGAGGAAGGTTATAGAAAAAGGTTCATTAATTCGGTTCGGACGGAACTGAAGATATCAAGGATTGAAGCCGCTCTTTAGATCCATCAAGTATTAAAGAATCCTGCCTTAAAAAGATATCAGGTCTGTTATTTTCATAAATTAGATATAAATGCGTAGTTTGATTGTATGCGTTATTCTCCGTAGTTTCAGTTAGTGTTCTGTCGTTCATAATTGAATTCTTATCTCACTCCACTGTAATTTGTTGTTCTTAAAGTTTGATTAATATTTGTGTATTTCTATAATAAGAAAGATTTTTTTTAATAAATAATATTGGTTTATTAATTAAGTAGTTGTTAATTATGAATCCAACATACCCGAATTTAGATAATGTGCAAAAGGGAGTTAATAATCATAGGGGTAGTGAGAGACTACGACAAGATGAATGTCCCCAAGTCAGTCAACTGCCATCAAAAGTAACATCTATATATCAGTAATAGCCTGGGCTACACTGATAAGCACCTTTCCCCTTTCGAACATCATTCAAACTATTTTCTGTAGATTTATCTAGAGATTTACATTGTTTTTTTATGTATGCAAGGAATTTTTTGCTTGAGGGTAAATCTATATTCATTAATATACAAATTTTTTTCCATGGCTATGTAGCCTTTTTTAACACTTCAAGTTATTTCACCATGCACAGGTTTATGTAAAATGATTGTTCTTAATTACTTTTCATTACAGAAATATTGTTGAATGTAAAATTACTTGACTTAATTACATCGCATGAAGTACAAAATACAGAGGTTTTCCTAGAAAATTCAAGCTTTTCACTATTGTCAAATTTAAGTGAAATCGATCTGCAATCACCACACAGAATGTTTTTTAAAAGTCCTTTTAAAAATTGGTAATCCATTTTCAAGTAATAAGGAGCTTCAGAATCTACATAACAATTTGCATCGTTCGAGCATCTGTCTTCTAAAATTGGGCATGTCATATATCTGTTTTCATCTGGACATGATGAAGTAAAGTTCACTTATTATATCAAAATATTTTGAAATCAACATTTAAAAAATTCAGTAATAATTTAATTATATAATTGGCTTTGAAAAAGTCTGCTTTTTATACTAATGAGCTAAGAATACGAAAAAAAGAATGCAAAGTAAAATGCAATAATGTTCCTCTCTTAAATAAAAATAAATAAATAAATTTACTTTTCTTCTAATTAAAGTTTTAAGCTTTAGAATCGCTCTTTGAAGTAAATCAATTGAAGTTGTTTAGGCTAGGTTGATAACTTCGCCGTCTGGATGACATAGTTGGTTTGTCGTTGACCTTCTGCAGCTAGGGTTGCGGGTTCGACCAAGACCTAACTCGGTGGATTTTCATGGTGCAGAAAATCGACAGCAGAAATGTCGTATGATTATATGGCATGTAAAAGATCCCTAGAGTGTCTTTTTGGTTCGGGTGCTCTCGGCAAAATTAAATCATAGTACAGGCTCGCATCGTCAAAACTATGGTGACTCCCTCTAGGAGGGAAACTGGGCGTCAAAATTACCTGCGGCGATTGGTATCCGCCTACATGGTGTCGCAATAAAAAGAGATACCAGCTACCGGGGAATGTACTAGGTCTGCAATGGTAAGACACCAATCCACAGCCCATTATAAAAAATAATAAAAAAGATGATAGTGTCTACATAAGAATTAGACGTCATGTGTTTTAGTTTGGTTTCGCTTCAACATACTGTTGAAAACGTGAAATAACGTGCAAAATAATGCAGCTAGATCTACCAAATTTTTAAAATTTATTTAATAAAAATGTCCCACATTTTAAATAAGACAATAAAAAACCCAGCTATTTTGATCCTTTTTAGGGTAATGGGTTCCATTAAGTCATAATATAAAAAATCCACCTTTCACTCCTTATATTATAAGAATGAAACCAAGGAACTTATCACCTAATGTGTAACTATATAATTTATTTAAATATTAATTTTTTTGGCATTTTTATCACGTGAATTATTTTGGATTATCATTGGGCAACTTTTTTGCTGCGTGAGTTTTATATTTTAGAGTTGGCTTAAATTTCTAATTAAAATGAACATGGAACAAATTTTTGATTTCTATCGAAACCTTTTGAATGAAACTGACCCAGCAGTGCAGTATAAGTAAATGGAGTAATAAATATTAATAATTACAAAATATGTGTCAAAATTTTTTTCTTCTAATTTTTAGTACATTTTATCATATATGAAGCATTCAATGTTACAAGGAAATCATGAAAATAACTTTTAAAATTTTGATAATTGTATTTTTGTCATCTCTAAAACTGCGCAAAACTTTTTAAAAAAAAAATGTTTGAAGGATGCAAACATAAGTAAAGTTTAACTTGTCAATCATTTTGAAACGATTTATTAGTAGTTAAAATTTCATTTGTTTCAAAATTTCTACGAGTTTTCTAAGATGTTTCAAGACTTTTATTGAGTTTCACTATACATTATTTTTAAATTTTATTTATTTATTTATTTTATTTTGTACCTTTTTATGACACATGCTATATTTTATGTGTCATTTATGAAATTTTCATTAATGCTGAATGCATATATATATAAACCCATTTAATTTTTAAAATCTGGAAAATGTCTTAGTGAAATTTGATAAATACAGGATTAGATATATATAAATCTGTAAAGTTTCAATTTTGCTTATGTTTCCCAACTTATTATTAACTGTTTAATTATTTAAAAAACTTTACTCAAATACTAATTAAATTACTTAAGATCAGGTAAAATAGAATAATGCTTTCGGAAAGAAAGATAGACTGAAAAGATTTATGTTAAATAAATTTTCTTGGCAAAATCATTAAAAAAATAGTTTTAAACAAGCTCTTATCCTTCACAATTTTAAAAAGATTCTTAATTGGGTTTGAAAATGAAATTCAAATAACACTTAAAAATTATATTCATTTAACATCAAACGCAAACGAAACTTTTATCTTCTTAATTTGATCTTTGACTAATTTCTTTTAAAAACAAAGATAAGTCAAAATTTTTAGTTCTTTACGGAAAAATAAGTTATTTTTTTAGTCTCAGAAAGTTTAAATACTCATTTTTTCCCCTAGCTCTAAGAAGTTGGTATGAGTTCGCAAGCGAATTCCAACAAATAAAACAATGATTAATTTCAGCTATTTTAAGATAAGTTTCTTTAAATGCCAGTTATTTTCGGATAAAAAATAGCGAAGATTTAATTGCTATATTAATAAAGTTATATATCAGTGAATTTAATTTGGTCTTAAATAACTAAACAAATTTAAAGATTTTACTCTTTTTTAATTTCAATACTCTTGAGAACGTGGGAAAACGTCCAAGGTATTAATTATTAGTATGTCAGACATTCCCCAAGCATTCCAAAATATAATCAATCTTAATTTTTTAATCTTATTAATATTTTTATGGAAATAGTTCTATCGCATGGTAGATTGAGTGATTGCACAAGTGAATATTATAATTATAACTTTTACGAAACATTAATTATTTAAATAAAATGTATATGAATTTTATGTTTAATCTTAAGAATTTTAGTAACTTTATGATTACTAAAGGGAAGGAATATCGCGTTAAAAATGGTTTCTAGTTTAATATAAATTATAGCTTTTCATAGTTGTTGTTAAATAAAAGTTTTTTTTGTATAAAAATAAAAGAAAATCCTGATTGTATAAGTAATTTGGTAATTTGACGTTAATTTTTCACTGAAAGTTTCATTGAATTACGGGGACAAATTTTTTCATTAAAAAGAGGTAATTTTTTAGTGTTTTATGCAAAAAATGTTTTACATCAAAAGTTTTACGAAGACAGATAAATTTGTAAAATATGGATGATATCAATATAATTTTTTGAATATCCAAAGAATTTTTCTAAAATATAAACTTCGAAGGAAATATAACCGTACACTGTAAATCTTTCTATTATTTCACAAAACAAATATTTCGAAAGAAATTTAAATACAGTTACTGATTGACTTCCTTTTAAGATCATATGTCTTGATACTTTTGGATTTTAAAAATTTCATTCTGAATTACCGTAAAATCCAGCGTATAATGCATACTTTGAACCAAAAACGGGTGTGCGGTATACGACAGGTATAAAAATGATAGATCTAAAAATAAAAAAAGTAGATGAGCACTTCTACATATATTGAAAAACAGTTTATTTTAAAGATATGATTTACTTTATGAACTTAAAGGGCTGTAATTCTAGAAGTATACCATTTTTCAAAAGCCTGTGATAATACCTCGAATAAATGGCTTAAAAACTTTAAAGAACTACATACGCACATTTCAGAGTTATTTTTTGTAAAAAAGGTGGTAAGCATATTATACGGTAAATATACATCATAATTTTTTTAAAAAATTGCAGCTTAAAATTATAGGTATGCTTTATATGCAGGATTTCCCATTATTTAATGCTAAAAATAAACGAAGAGGAAAATTAGAAGTATTTTTTTAATGTACCGTATTTAGAGGAATCTAAGCCACTCTATTTTTCCACTGTTAATGCTTCTGAAAATCGGGTGCATCTTAGAATCGAAGGGAAAAAACTTTTGTTGGGTGGAAAATATTGAATTTTCACACATTTAAAGAAGAAAAAATGTCATTACCCAATCTGGTCCCTTGCATTGTTGACTTTTCCCAATTTGCAGCTTATCTTCAGTCTCTCCTGCACATCTGCCCATATTTAGGAACTTTCTTTTGCGTGTACGCTTTCTTTTAATCAAAGATATCGGTCATATTATCGAGACGTGTTCACTACGACGCAAGAATGAAAAGGTAGGCAATTTTATAAGCAGAAAAAAAAAAAGGAAACAGCAGTGGTCACTGAACATTTGACACGGATCAAACAAATACATGTCGATGGAATAAACAACATGATATAGCCCTTGTGCTTCTAACTATTCAACAGTCTTTAATAATTCTTTTATAATACATTCTTTAAAAAAAATGTTGCATAAAAAAGGCGTTAGATGGCACGGAGTGAGTGAGTGAATATTAACATCCCAATGTTCACACCACTAAACATAGATATAAATAAAAATATTTAATATTATCGCCAAGAACGGAAATACATTCATGTTAGAGAGTTGTGCCTCGCAATTTCAAATTACCTTTACCCCATAGGAAATGATCGATTATAATCGTCTTCAAACTGTGTTCCATGGAGCCCTGGGGTTTGACAAGGCATACCCAGGGGTTCCACGAAAAACAATAAAAAAATTGAAAAGAAAATTGTATTCATGGATGCAAAATAGATTCTCGTTCTCTCTATGGAGTTTGTATAACCACAAGTATCTAAAGCTCATGCAAGTCATTAAAATGAAAACTTTTATTTATACATAAAAAATTTGTGTGTATTTTAATTTAATAAAATAATATTAAAACTTTTTTTTAAAATATGTACTACCTACCAGATTGGGAATGAGTGAATTTATTAACGTCACACTGTTCAGCTACACTAGGGCCTTTGGCGATGGACCTCGTAATTTTAAACCATGGTCAAGTGACGCGGACGACACCTGAGCTGTCACCCTCTCTCCTAACTACCACACCACACCAACGGAAGGACGTTTGAGCTCTCGACAGATTTTGCGTGCATCGCTACCCTACACGGTAGATCTTCAGTGGTACTGGGATCGAACTCATTACATGCTAGCCACGATCCGATGCCTAGACCACTCGGCTACCGCGGCCTAGATGGCACGGAAGACGACGCCGTGTGGGAAAATGGCAACGCTGGCAACAATTTCGTTGTCAGCTGTGACAATGGGAGTGAATAATACTTTTTGAAGCAAGATACTGACGTGTGGAGTAGCTATGCATTTAAAAGTTTTTAATATTGCTAAAAATAAATTTTTAGCTTCTTAATATTTCTAATTTCTTTAAAAAAAATATTTTAAGTATTAGACATTGTGGAACCTTTAAATTTTTTTTTCCAAAAACATATAGAGAATTGGAGGTGCGGCTTAGAATCGATGCCAAAATTTTTTCACAAAAACATTTTGAGAGTTTGTGGTGCGGCATAGAATTAATGACGGCTTAGATTCGAGTAAATTCGGTATTAAAGCAAACGTAATTTTTTTTTAGTTTAAATCCCAGATGACAGGAATTAACGCATTGCACTGTAGTATTTGTGGTACATTTTTATGTTACTTATAATCCATGAGCTAATATGCGAAAATTGTTTTATCTTTATCAGAGATTGCTTTGATGTGTAATTCACATTAAAATGGAAGACATTAATAAATTATTCTTTTCTGTTTGATATATTTTGAGTAGTAAATAAATTGAAATTTACTATTGGTATTCTTTCATTTTTCAATCTGACATAATTCTATAAAATAAGCAATAGAATAAGGATATTTTATATGCGTTAGTCAAATCAAAAGTTCATCACGATAAAATAAAAATATTAATTATTTATTTATTAAATACGTTTTAAAATTAAAGATTTCACTCCTAATTATAGTATTTACAAAAACATTGAATTCTCCTAATTAAAGAAAAACATAACATTTCTCGTCGGAACATCTTAGAATAAAAATAAGGTTCAAATAAAATATTTATAAGAATTAGAGTTAGATTTTTAATGATTTCTTCTATGAAAGGATCTAGGAATTTCTTCCTCCAACGTAATTAATTTAAAATAAATTTGTGTTTTGTTAATAATTTCCGATATCAATTTCATAGATTATTTTGAGATTATATTAATGTATTTATGTATCTATACCTTCATTCAGACAGATATAAAAAATGCGGAAATTTAAAATAAAGATTTTTAATTATTTAAATTTTTAAAGAAGGAAATGAAAGTCAGAAATATTGATTCCGGAAGAAAACGAAATTTATTTATATATACATTAATTAAAACTTTTTTTTTATTTTTCAAATATGGAAATCTTTTTCAATCCTAGATTCTAAAGTAAAATAAAAGTAGCACTCGATTTATTTTTTGATCCAACGCCCGTGCTTATTCTTCTTGACCATTTGACGCCGAGCCTCCCAGTACTGAATAATGATGTCATCGGTCGGGTGTTCAGAGAGTCCAGTGCATTGAGCAGATGGTCGCTATCCATCCTGACATAGACAGAGAGCATCAGAGCTCGTCCGCAGCCAGGCCAAGCCAGTGGGGTATACTCCCACGAAGTCATGTCCGGTGGTTAATCGAAAGCGGACAACTGTCTCGTCTCTCTCCAGGTGCTTCGGGATGTGACCCACAGTGGTCAGCGTCTCCCATGACTTTTCGAGGTTTTTCGTTTTTTGGGTCGTGGCAGTACATTTGTCAATGCATGTAGTTATCATGCTCTTTGTTCTTTTGAGGGTCAAGGGATCTTCCGGTTGAGACTACTCAGCTCTTTGCTTGGCTTTTTGGTCAGTTCTTTCATTACTGGGGATCCAAGCATGACTTGGAACCCACAATAAGGCCACAGTCCGGCTCCGCAATTTTAGTACATCACTAAATTGTGTAGACAGTCAGTTGGTGTGTTATTTCTAAAGGCTGAAATTGCTGCTTGGGATTCTCTGAGCAAGACAACTTTTGCAGGAACCAGACCAGCAGCGAGTAATTGTAATGTAGATTCACAGACAGCCGAGACCTCACCATCATAATTAGTGAGTTTTTATTCATGGTCAATGCGTCTTTGAACCACCCGTGCCGGCTTCGATTTTGTCTGGAAGGTAAGAGCCGTTTACATAAATGTGTAGCCTCTTATTCGCGGGATATCCAAGGGATTTCCACAGGGCAAGATTTTACCTCGTCAGGAAATGCCACATCCTTATTATAGATGGAAGGGCAGGTGATTCTGTAAAGTCGTATTTTATAGGAGCATGGCAAGTCATCTGTTGTAGTAATAGTTGGTATTTCTTCATAAGAAATTTCGCTTATGATATATGGATAAGTCTGAGTCTTGAGTCTCTGTAGCACATCTGTACTCGTCCAGGTACCTCCTATCCTTTCCTCTCGTTTCGTTTGCCTTCAGAAGTCTGAGGCCGCATTCTAAGGCTTGTGACGATCTCTTGAAAGTAAAATGGAGGCCCGGGTAACGACAATCGCTGTTACACATTTAGTACCACTAGAGAAACTCATTTAGTTTGATGAATGCTTTTGACTCGTGTAACTTTACTCCACATTCAACATTAATATAAGTGGAATAAAGGTGAAGACGTATACTAATAACATTAGGCAATCAAATAACTTGCATAATTTTAAAAACATTTAAAGCAATGTAACATTGAAAATCGACAGTGATTATTAAAAGAAACATTTTAAGAATTAGTTCAGTTTGTGACGGATCTATACGGTCTTTTGACTAACCTCCTCTATTTTCTGTAAGATAATTTATTTATTTCAACCAATCTTCACCCAGAGCCAGGCGTGATTAATGCAAATAATAAATATTATATAAGTTCGGGTTTCGCGAGTTAAAGGAGTTTATGTAAAGAGAAGTGCTAGGAAGAGAGAAGTCAAGTGAATTAAAGATCGGGAGGTCAGCATAAATTTGTTGTCAATCGTAGATAGCTGTTAAGTGTGGAAGTACTCGAGGAGAAGTGGATTGAATATTTGGAAAATCCTTATTACAGAGCTTGTATTCTTCACCCATTCTCCCAGCCAGTAAAAGGTGTAATCATCACGAAGGAACAGACTATGTAAAAGATAAGGTCAGTGATTTAATTTAAGATATTGCGAATATTCGTACGTGGCGTAGCTGTAACTGTGCTTGTTTAAGCTTTCCTAGATCCAGTTGATATTCTGAATAGTCCGCTAGATGTGACTCCCCTTTTCGTACTCCACTCTAATTTGTTTCTCTTAAATTTGAATTGTGTGTTTCTAACCATTTGTGTTAATTAGAATCAATAAATCTATTTGATTTGCAATTATGTCTTTTGATCATTTAAGTCCGCCTACACATCCAGTAGTATTTTCAGATAGACAGGGAATTGGTAGTGTAAGGGGTGGCTTTCAGTCACGACAAGTTTAAACAATATTCGAATATTCAATTCTATTGCATTCAAGGGCATCATTAAATACTAAATTATACAATGCAATGCACTTTCGCTATCTGCATATTCGCATATGTTTTATGAAAACATGCACATCCGATGTAAACTTTCTGAAAATAGAATAATCTATACAAAAAATTAGACTGCTTACGAATTTAAGCAGTTTAATGGAATATATATTAATATGTCATAAGGTATATTGTATTATATTAATTAGTTGTTATATAGTATTTACCTTAAGTTAGATATAAGACTAATTTTTAAAGTGATATAATATTACATTTCTTTTAATGTAGTAGCAGTATACTTTTCAGATATTTATTCTGACATTGAAAAAATATTCAGAATAATCTAACATTCTTTAACGGGAATACTTTACGAATGTTTTTCCAAAATTAAGAAGATGCATTTCATAGATTTGATGCATAAAAAAAAAAAAAAACTTCAACATTCAAATATATACTTACAACACTAACTTTTCCTGAAATTGTTCATATAACTAAAAAGAAATAAAATTTAAATATAAGAGGAAATAAGAGAAATAAGAGAAAAAAATTTAAAATAATTTTTAAAAATTGCAAATGTCTTTTAACTTACGATAACATAAACTATTCTATTTGCTTATAAACATGTTATAAATTTAAAAGTATAATAATTAACTTGTACGAAAAGAACCTAAGTAGTCAAAAGGTACGAAAATGTGTTATACTAGCTTTCCTATGAAAACCTGAATCAATGTGGGTCGAGAGAATAAATTTTCGGGAGATAATTCTTCAAGTACATGTTATTAAATACAATCTACGTTAAACATAGATATTACAAACAAATTCTAAGAAATTTTAAACTAGTCAGATGATTGTGCATCTATAATCATGTGTACAGTAATTAATACATATTAAGCTATAATGTAGTAAAATTAATACATTAATTGTAACTTAGATGTATAGCTTAAGAAATTTTATATATTGTAATTATGTTCTAAGCAGAATATTGTAATTTGTTTCATATTATTAATTTTAACACTATCTTTATCATATTAATGGTTTTTTTTTAAAATGACAGTTTTAAGCATCTTAGTTCTAACTGGTAATATGTTACATTGAGAACACGCTTTCAATACATTTTTTTCATTACGTGACATTTACATTAATTATCTCTTATGTCATTTTATAACATAATCTATTATACATTCAGAATATATTTCGTGCACGTCATATTTCTAACATATTTTACGACCCTAATATATTTATTAAATATTCTACTAGCCTGCTATATTAAGATATATTCCACAATAAATATCACTTTTAGACTACATTTACGATACAGCTTACTTTTAAATGGGCTCCATCCTCCAATTTCTTCAGATTAATTTCCGTATTACTTTCGGCATTATTTCATAAAGAGAATCAAACAAAAATCCAATATTATTTATTAGCACTCCTATTATCTTCATTGTAAAAGGAATATTCTAATACGTGTTTAATAAAAAAAAATGTTAGAATTATATCATTTTTGAAGGAAATTTCAATTTATTTGAGGATTACAAATTGCAAACTGTGTGTCAACGCGTTTTAATGAAATTCCCTTTTTACTTTTGAAAGCTCTTGTGTAATTAATTAAAAACAGAGTAATATAGATTGAATGAGAAAAGTAGTTACTAATAATTAGCTGAGCTATTACAATGTGAGGGCCAACAATATTTCAAAATCACTAATACATGTCTTTAGTTTCTTACATCTAAGGGTGTGACGGGTGCTTACGCGTTTCACTAACCTTCTCTCGCATTCTTTAAATGTTTTATTTATTTCAACCAATCTCCACCGAGAGCCAAAAGTGTGATTTATGCAAATAAAATATTTTATAAGTTCAGGTTTAGCAAGTTCGAAAATGATATAAAAGGGGGAAATGAAATGAAGAGGAATAAATTGAGAGAGTAGTTTTTCTAGTGGAAATATAGTCGTCGGGAGTAAAGTCTATTGAAAAGTATATATAAAATCAGTTCGGGATAGAACTGAGAAATAGCTGAGATTGAAGCCGCTCATTAAAGTAATCCAGATATTGAAGAAGTAGTTAGAAGAACCTGCCATAACGAAAGGTATCAGGTTAGTTTAATTTCCCAAATTAAATATAAGTGTGTAGCTTAATTGTACGCGTCGACTGCCGTAGATTCAGTTAGGATTCCGTCGTTCATAATTATTGAATTCTTCTCATACTCCACTGTGTTTTATTGTTTTTAAAATTTGAATAGTATTTGTGTAATTTCTCAATTAAGAAAAGTTAATAAATAAGATTGATTTATTGAATAAGCAGTAATCTATTATGAATTCAACACATTCAGATTTAGATAATACACGAAGGGGATTTAATAATATTAGAGGTAGTGATAGACTACGACAAGGGGATAAGTTATAAATGCACATTTCTCGCTATTTCTCTAAAATATTGATGTAGGGGTAACAAACATATTAACACAAAATCTTATGAATGGTTTGAAAAAAATCCCAATATTAATATTTCCTCGGAAATATAAGAACTAATTACAAAGCAAAATATTTTCTAAATGATGATTATATCAGACCCATAAAAAATGTAACTAAATTAAATTATTTTTTTAAAAAAGACGACGAATAAACAAAAGAAACAGCCTTATTTTTGCAATTAAAAGGTTTTATGGAAGAATATTACAAATACTTTTAAAGATAAATTTTTTGAATACCAGATACAAGTAATGCAGTTTTCAGAACTTCCCTTTCTTATTTTCATTTGTGAATACATCTGCATGATGATCCTTCCTAAATCAAACTTGTAAAAGCACTTGCAAATAAGCTGTAACTATTATTCTTAGGTCTAATGGAGCAGTATTTAAGAAGATAGGATTATAAATTGTTATAATTGTTATAATTAACAAATTATTTTTGTTATAATTTGCAAAAGTTTACCCATTTTAGAGACGTTCGTTTTTTTTTTTCACAAAAAATTTGCTCCTAAAAAGATGTTTTTGTCCCTAAATTAGGCATTTGAGTAAAACGTTCTTAACTACCCCGGATGAATTCAATAAAAATAAAAAAAAACGATGTCTATAATAAGAAGTGAAAAATAATTCGTATTTTTAACTCAAAAAATATGCAATAGGTTTCAACTCTCCAAACTCACAAGTAAAATCAAATACTTTTTTTGTTGCTGAAAAAAGATAGATTTCCTCTCAAAAATTTTTTTGGATTTATTTATATACACAAGACTTGACAAATGCTTTTATACAAAGGTTTTGTACTTTAAGTGCAATTTTAAGTTTTTAGCTCGCTTTCAAATGTCAACCATATAGTCTTTAAGAATTAAAATAATTATAGTGTCTTATTTTAAAAAAAAACGTTATTATAACATTTAAAACTTAAATGGAATTCTTTCCTAACAGCTATTGAGTAATTATATCTTCAAAATTATAATTTAATATTGAATAAATATGTATCCGACAGATTTGGAAAAAAATTTAAAAGCAAAATAGAGCCAAGAGTATATATAGCCTGTTAAAGATTTCTAGTTCTTAGTTAGGAAAATATTTTTACCGAAGTGACACTTTTGCATACAAAACAATCTTTTGTGTAATTTTTTAAGCAAACCCTTTTTTAAACAGAAAATCACACATTAATAAAATATTGGAGTAGCGTATATGTACCTTTAAATCAAGATTGATATGTTTCCTTTTATTCTGCTTTTATATGAAGCATTTTACCATGTCAAGCATTAAATGATATCAAAAATATATCTTTTTTACTTACAAATTACATGAAGTAAAATATATATGTCCAATTTCTTTTTTCTTAAACTAGAAATATGTTTCGTAAAAACAAGTCTGTTCCAGTCTTTATAACAGTTTTTGTATTTGATGTAGTTAGTGATGCATAAGAAAGTAGTGAAATAGTTTGAATGATCGCTACGAACATAAATAATTCTTTCTTTTCATGCATTCAAATTTATCAAGAAAACTACGCATACATCATGACCATAGCAGTTTTTTATGGTATGCTTTTTGAAAAAATATTGAGAATAATTTATGAGAGTTGAAGTAACTACTTTACTCCTATTTAGATTCAAAGAGAGGGCTTAGAATTTATTAAAAAACCTTTTTTCTTAAACATAAGGTATAAAATTTATTCAAAATTTATTTTGTTTTGATTTATAAATCCTTTCTTGTGAATATACGTTCGCATATAAAGATGTTTTTTAGCTTTAAATCATTAATATTCAATATTTATCTTAAGTGCATTTTTTATATTCCTACATTCCACAGTGGTTTTATTTCTTCATTTTTCACGAAAATGTTTCTAGATTTATTAAAGGCATCACATGTTTGACTATTTTCCGTTCATAGAAATTTATAAAAATATTTTTGTGAGTTTCCATACTATCATATTTATTTATCTAGTTCTGAAAATAATGTTAAGGAAAAATTCTTTTAAAATTATACATACTAAAGTATCAATTCTTATCGTTATTTAATATTTGTGGGTTACGAAATCCTCACACATAACTACAAACATAATTTTAGGCAGTTAATGTGAAAAATAACTTCATGATATCTGATGATATCAGTGATATATATATGTGCTTAGTGCGTAGCCTTTATTTTTTATTACAGCTTCACATCGATGTTCCATTGAACTGAAAATGGTTTTAAGCTCTTCATTTGCTATTACATGATGCCAGGAAACAAATATATTCTCAATTAGTTCCGTTTTATTTCATGGGTACCTCATTCGGGCAAGAATTTTCAAACGGTGCCCCAAGTTTTTAGAATGATTAAGGCCAGGACTACTTCCTGGCCAGGAAAAAAATGATATTTAGTAAATAAGCAATGAGAACAGATAAAAGAGTAGATTGGATACCTATAAAGAGATGTATGACGAGAAAGTGGTCTTTCCTATGTTAAAATTGCAAGAGAGGTGGGTGGACTAATCTGGAAACCGAAAGTTTTGTTTAAAATGCCAAGAGACAAATTAAATAAAAACGAATCAGGAAAAGGCCAAAAAAGTTGCACCACATCTGTTGATGGCAGAAGAAGAAAAATACTATGCCTCCTAGATAAAAGAATGTCATCAACGGCCGTCAAAAGTGCTTTGAATGTTGCTGGTTTTTCTGTCAGTTCAAAAACATTCAAGAGAAGGTTAGCAAATCTTAGATTAAGAGGTAGAATTCCACGAAAAAGCATTACCTCAATTTACAGCAGCGCTAAAAAGACTACAGTGGTAAAAGGAACACATTAATTGGACAAATGCTTAGTGGTCACAAGTTATATGGAGGGATGAAACTAGAATATTGTTATTTGGTAGTGATGGCCGGAAATATGTAAGACGAAGAATAGGAGAAACGCTATATCCTGATTGCATCCAGGTAACCATGAAGAAGCCACATAGTTTTATGCTTTAGTCATGCACATCAGCAGATGCTATTGGTCTCCTTCATATCATCGATGGGACATGGAATGTCAAAAAATACATTGGCATCTTTTTAGAACTCAGACTTCTACCTTTCATCAACGATCTATTTACCAACAATGCTTCATTTATTTTTCAGTTTGATTCATATCCTTGCCACACAGTAAAGTAATCGAAAGATTGGTATCGTTTTAAGATCATTGAGTTGTTGTCCTGGCGAGGAAGCTGTCCTGACTTTAAGCCTATCGAAGTCTTGTGGCCCCTTTTGAAAACTCTTGCCCGAATGAGGTACCCATGAAATAAAAATGAACCAATTGAGGATATAATATTTTCCTGGCATCATGTAATAACAAAGTAAGAGATAAAAACTATTCTCAGCTAAATGAAACATTGATGTGAAGCTGTAATAAAAGAAAAAGACTACCCCACTAAACACATATAACTCACTGCATCATCATTATCTAACGCATATTGATAGTTAATGCAGCATAACCTTTTTGCTTTGCAAATATTTAAATTGAATTTAGTATTGAATTATGTTTAAAATTGTATAAAAAGCTTTACATTTTGTGCAACGCAATATTTTCTAGAAGCATT
The DNA here is from genome assembly GCA_019973975.1 of Trichonephila clavata. Classification (NCBI taxonomy): domain Eukaryota; kingdom Metazoa; phylum Arthropoda; class Arachnida; order Araneae; family Nephilidae; genus Trichonephila; species Trichonephila clavata. The sequence goes on from BMAO01002905.1 coordinate 194,481, forward strand.
CAAACTTGAAAATCAAATACATTTTATAAAATTTGTAATGGATGAAACTTGATGTTGATACAATATTTTTTCAAATATTAATTCATTAGTTAAACTTAATAAATAAACAGTAACCAACAAAAATAATAGTCTAACACCATAGTTACCTCATTGTGTCCCTGATGCGCAATGGATAGTGCTTTGGAATTTTAATCCAAAGATCGTCTGTTCGAATCCTACCTGGGGTGGCCTAATATCTGATAATGTGATTTATGAATAAAAAATAGTAATAAAAAAAATAATAATCCAACACCATGCGTCGAAAAGAAAACCGCTTTCTATTTCGCCACTTAATAAATATATATAAACACTCATGTCCATAAATTAAGGATAATGAAGTTCAGGCAAAGAAAGAGACAGAAGCAAAACAAATTTGACTTATTTGTAAAGTCTGTTTATTAAACAAAAGGTAAAGAGCAAAAAAGATGCTATATGTTTGACATAATTAATAAAAATTGCAATTTTTACTCCATGGAGCAAATTTCAAAAAAGAACCTATTTACAAAAAAACAGTATAACATGGTTAGTATGATGGTTAAATCGCAGTATGTCTCCCGGAAGATGCAATACAAGCCTTATAACGCCTACCCATGCTGAGTATCAAATTATCAATCTGATCTTGGGGAATATTACACCACTCATCAAGATATGCCTTCCGAAGTTCCGGTAGACAGGTGGGAGGTAGTTGACGGGCTGCAATTCATCGGCCAAGCATATCCCACACATGCTCTATTGGGTTCAAGTCCGGTGAGTATGCTGGCCAATCCATACGGGTGATATCCTCCGATTGAAGGCATTCGTCTACAATGTTTGCACGGTGAGGACGGGCGTTGTCATCCATAAACAGAAATTCAAGCCAAAACAAACGTACATGTTGTTACAGAAGGACATCCCGATAGATGTGGCCTGTCATCATTAAACTCTGAACATGCAGGTCAGTTCTGGAACCAAGAATAACTCCTCCCCAAATGAGCCATCCTGCACCACCGTAACGGTGTCATTCAATGGTGTTCTCTTGGTGGTAACGGGTACCTGGCGCTCTCCATATGAAAGTCCGGCGAGAATCAGACTAAAAACTAAACCTGGACTCGTCGGAAAACATCACACAAGACCACTGTTGCGGTGTCCACAATGCATGCTCTCTACTCCAGGTTAATCGCAGGCGACAGTGAGTTGCGGTAAGGGGAACACATCTGACAGGTCTACCAGCATATAGACCAATGTGCCCTAAGCGTCTGTACACGGTCTGCCTTGAAACTGTCGTACCGGTAGCTGAAGAGAGCTGAGGAGATAGGTCTGGTGCTGTGCTCCGTCTGTTTCTTTTGGCAGTAACTGCCAAATACCGGTCCTCATTCGGCGTGGTAACTCGAGGGCGACCTGTGCTGTAACATCGACTCACATTACCATCCTCTTGGAATTGTTGCCAAAGCCTCGAGATGACACTCTGGTCGATTCCAAGTTCCTCGGATACTTCCAGCTGGGTACTTCCACATTCCAGTGATCTGATAATTCTACCACGTAAAAAATCATCCAAATGCTTCATTTGTGCCATAACTATGCGGTTATTGCACTGAAAGGCTTTTATAGCACTTGTGAACAATTTTACTGCTTTGCCACCATTCCTTATATACCCCTCTCTTACACTCCCGTCATGGTGACGTACTATCCGCGCCATCTGGTGGTTTCCTGTAATCAGCATATTCTTCTTCAAGATGTGTGTGATAATTCTGCGTGTGAAATTTTTATTTTAGAGTTTAATTTCTGTGTGATTCTGAATTATCCTTAATTTATGGACATGAGTGTAAATACATACTTATATAAATTGTAATTATTTAATAAATAAAATTAAAATAAAATTTTTGCCTGTTGACGTAAGTAGGAATTGACTATAATTTTTTTATATTACTTATTTATTATATTATTTTTATTCCACTACTTAGACTTGCACTAAAAATGCACTATTTGCGTAAAAATCCTATAATAAGCTTTAAAGTAACTTTTTTTCACTTTTTGTTTGCTTTTTTGTTGGAAAATTTGGAAGTGGAGCGCACATATTTTTTTTTGTATTAGAAGCACACCTCCCAAGAAGGTTGTCCACCTCTGTATATAGAATAAGTTACTTTAGAGTAGTAGGATAAATATTATGTTCCTTTTTCTGTCTAATTTTAAAATTGGAGCAGATTTCAAAATATTTTTTTATTAAATTAAATATTTATTCCTGAATCATTCATTTCTAAAATTGCAAATGTTTAGAAAACTAATCTGTGTTTGCTGCTCTCCATGATGAATCCATCCCCTCTGGAATTCTCGCGGACATCTGTGCAAATACCTATGCAGCCTTTCGGACTTTGAATGTCAATTTCTAATACTAAACCTTCCTTTGCAACACTAGCTCATGAGAGTCACTAGCACAATTAGTAAACTTAATCTTAATTTAGTATTAATAAATTAATTATTAAATGCCTTGGGCAGTACTGATGCTTTTAGAAATATGTTGTTGATGTTGTGTCCTTCCCGCAGGGGAATGAATGAAAGTTGCCATTGCCTGTGAGACAGGTTGGATTTCTTAACGATAGATGGCGACACCACCTATCTCCACCTCCACAATTTTAGCATGGAACTGAAGGGAAGAGAAATTTTCTCCAGCCCCTGCACTCGTGGTTTCTGCTGCGACCGCCCACAAGACTTTCGGACCCACTGATTTAACGAGAACGTATTCCGTCTATACTCGGTAGTATTTAGTGGCATCGGGCATCGAACCCTGGCTCTCCGGTCTGGAGTCCGATGCTCTAGCCACTAGGCTACCCATAGCCCTTTAGAAATATATTATATGAGTGTAGTAGTATATTTTCATTTTTACTTTACCAGAATGTATTTAGTTTTGCTTCATTCACGTAAATTGAAAATTTCTTCTAACTAATATTTTATTTTCAACTTTTTGATGTTCTTGTACCCCCCCCCCCCTGTAAGGTTATCACACCCCATAATTTGGGAATCACTGGCTTACGTGCATAGCAAATATTATTTCATTAGATTTGCTACATAAAGAGCATAGAACTTACTTCTAAGAATTACCATTAAATATTCCTAACTTAAATGCATGAAAAGAAAAATAAATTGCTGTCTACGGAGTCTTTGAGAAAGTTTCGAGGCAACAAGTTTAGACAAAACTAAGCGCAGAAGAATACATCAAGCCACACAGCATGTTACTTATCTATGGACTTGTATACCTAATTTCAGATGATCAACTTTGTAGTGAGGGACTATTCCTACTTCCCTCTAACCCCTCTTGTCTACTCTCGAACACGGCTAGATGTGTGGGAGGAACTAATTGATCAGACGACATGATTCACTAAAATCGTTTATTTGTCCCAATATCCAACACAGACACAATAATAATGCAATTAAGATAGTTTTGATCAAAAATTAGAGCACTAAATTGAGACCACTTAGCATGGGTGTAATATTTACAAACATTCAACTAATTTCTACGATAACTTATACAAGCTCGTTTTTAACTCGAACGCGATGACAATTTACTCTCTAACTTCTATTTAAATAAGGAGCACAGTACCTGAACTCCAAGAATCCTATAGAGGATGCTTTGTACACTAAAGATTGGCGTGATCACCACGCATCCGAGCGATCCTTACTTAGGTAATCTTCAATTCTCCCTTTAACAATCTTAGATTCTCACTTCACTAACTCTCAAAACTCTCGAATACAGAATTTATATTATAAACTTAATTTGAATAATCACGTTTTCTTACCCTTAGTGAAAGTTGGTTGAATTAATTATTTCCCTTAAAGAATCCCCAAGAAGTTAGTAGAGCCGCGTAAAGTTTCGTCACAACTTGATTGTTGAGAATTTGTTGTGAACGGACTGCACGAATATAAGACACAGTTCCAGAATCAGGTAGTCGAGAGATAACGGTCGTAATTTACGATTCTGTATTGTTGCAGTTAAATCGTGAGTAGAAGTTCTGATGCCACCACGGTCCCATCAAGTAGTGGGCGTGAAACAAAGTTAAATCTATCGAGATTCAATGTTCTCACTTTGGTACGATTAGTAAGTTTGGATGCTGTTCACGCGTCAGTTGATTGGGGTTTAAAGCTGTAAGGTCCGTCGGAAAAAACCCTTCGCAAGTTTTTTCCCCCTTCAAAATATAACAATTAAGATCCGTTAAAAATCAACGACCAAACAGTCAAATTAAGAGGCTTGTACTTTCGATTTCCACTTTCACTTTTTGCAGTGTGTATTATAGTTTATGTAAGAACTCATATTTAAAATGTATGAAAATATGTATTGTAATGTAAAGAAAGCATAATTTTTTATATATATTTATTCGATTTTCCAAGCTAAAGAAAAAAACAAGCTTGTAGTGCTATAAATATATATTTTCTGTTTATTTTGAAACATTCGTTATTTCTTTAATTTTTTTCCTTAAATAAAACAAATTTAGGTATTTATTTTTTTTAAAATTTTACTTTATCAAATTTTCACTTCAAAGTTGTTTACAATGTACTGTCATGCAAAAATTTTCGCGATCTTATTACTTTTATAATAGCAACCATTTAGGAGGTAGTATATTGTTACGTGTGGTTGAAAGTCTCTTCTATTCTATTCTATATATAAACATATATTCTATACTTTGTTTTAGACAATTCTATCGTATTAAATTATAAAATTAAATATTTCTCAAAAGAAATTAAAAAATACTTTTTCTAACGCACTCTATTTACTCAACAAGATAATATTTATACATAACATTATACCATGTTCTCTAATGGTGTTTTAACTGAAACCTTGATCACATAGCCATAGGATAAAATCAGAAAATGTTTCCCATATTAGGAACTAAATCAATGTTATAAAAAATGATGTGTAACGAATAATTTTGCTTGACAGAATATTTTTCATTCATAAATTGCATTATGTTTTTTAAAGCGAAAAGGCTTTGGAATAAGACCTTTAATCAGAAAATCTATTTTTTTTTAAGTAAAGCCACTTTAGCTTATATTGCATTCAAGTAGCAGAATCGGAAGAAAAAAAAGGGAGAAACGATATGTGTGTTTAAGAGTTGGCAACGTGTATACAGCACATAAAGAAAAAAATATGATAGATTTTCTTCTCAGAGCTTACAAAAAGGACTTCTTATGCAGATTATATTTGATCTTTGCAGTATAAAAATTCAAATTAGTTTTTCAAAATCCTATAGCTATAGATTTCTGACTATGCGTGAAGAAATTATTTTTGAAACAAATAATTTAATTTTTTACATTTATCTAAAATATAAAATAAAAGGGAAGTGTTTAAAGTTCTAATAGAAAAACTAGTTTTTAAATTTGTAATACCCAAATTTACTGCACGATTTTAATAAAGAACAGTTGATTTAAAGATTAGTAGTTCGATGTTGTATTAAAGATCACGATAACTACATTATATTAAAGTTACATTAAATAACTATATATGTTGTTGTTGTTCATGCCATCTGATCGACAGTAGTATAAGGTCAAGGTCCACGAAATTCATCGCTGCTAAGGGCTAGAATTTGGCGCATATCGTTAGCCTAAGCTTTTGAGCCCCCATGAAGGTGACAGTGCAATTTTGCTCGGTACAACACGATAGATGGTGACACCATTCGCACCCACGGAATTAACTACTAGCATGTTCTCCGTATATACTCGGTGGGCATTTGGTGGCATCGGGCATCGAACCCAGGCCTTCCGGTCTGGAGTCCAATGCTCTAACCACTAGGCTGCCAACGGCCATAACTATGTATGAGCGATGTTATATTAAACTTACGTTAAATAACTATATATATAAACGATTTTATATTAAACTTACATAAGAATTTCAAACATTTTCAAAATATAACAAAATTATACTGAAAGCCTATGTATGAATCTATAGGGATTTAAGATTATGTGTTTAACATAATGTATAAACACAAGTATTAAATTCATTCTACATAAAATAAGAAAAACAAAACATAAATAATTAAAAATAAATTTATGCTCAAAAATTTTTAGCATTTTAAATTCAACAGTTTAAATATATATTCGCAGTGAAATTAAATCTCTATATTTGTTAAAAAGACTTTAATATTAGCTTATTAATTATTATATACATTATATTATTAATAATTAATATAATTTATTTTGATTAGTATATAATTATGAATTTTATTTATTTACTTCAACATTTAATTATATATATGCATTCACAAAAACTGTTTGTTCATGTTTGCTAAAATATTACAGATGTGTTTGGACAATGAAAAATATAAGGAAAAGATTTGAACACGAAAATAATGAGTCATTTGAAAAAATATCCATATTATGTGGTTGTATGAGTTTATATTAGAATAAGAAATTTATTTGCACCAATGGAATGCGTATGATTTATGCTGTTTTTGGTGTCTTACAGGAAATGTATGCAAATTTATATGAAAAAAAAGTCGTGAAATGTATGCAAATTTGTAAAAATAGAAGTCATTTTCATATGTCGTACATAATATTTTATAAATGTAAAGAAATGAATGATAAAATATTTAAAAGTATTTTATGAATAATTTTTCTCTAAATTTAAGAGTTTTGGTTTATATAGAACAATAAAGGTATACTTTTATATTCTATTATACATTTTTGAGTACTAAATAAGAAAGGAAAAGTGCTACTTGAAATTCTTTCCTCATACATTTTGAATTAAATTTTTCTCAGTAACAGTTTGCATACGGCCACAGTTTGGGCATAAATATATGTATTAAGTTCTTTAAAAGTATCAAAAAGGATCCTGAGTTAATATTTTTCGTTTTGTAAAATATGTAAGAGTGCGAATAAATTTTCTGAAACTAGAAAAAACAAAAGTTTTTGTTTAAAGTAACATACATTTTTAAAGCGATTCGTCTTTAGAGGATTTTCTACGACGTACAGCAAAAGTTTTAATAAAAAAATTAATACATTATTTGTTTAAATATTCGAGGGAAAAATATTAAAACTGAATTTGTTTCGTACATTTGTTTCTGAATGTATAATTGGTATATGAAATGCGCAGTTCAATATTCGATTTTACTTTTACAAAACTGCACACCAGCGCACACACACACATGCATTCATATGTATATATATAAAACACATACACACATATATATATATATATATGTATGTATGTGTGTGTGTATAAATATATATATGACATGATGAACTTATTTCAAGCTAAATCAAGACAATAATATGTCAATGTGATATAAACTGAAGTTGTTTTTTTTTTTTACTTTTTACTTTATCTTCAATTATCTTCTACACAAACAAAAAATATGTGCCATCCAAGACACATCTTGTTCTCCGAATTTCATGTCAAAGCAAGCAACGTACATTTTTTTCTCAAACTCTAAAGCAGTTCTTTTCTTTTTTTTTATTGTATTGCGATATAGCACGTAATTAATCATAAAAAAATTTGTACACCTTTATTTTTTCTTATTTCAGACGTCTTTTGACTTGTTATATTTTCTGTACAGATAAACACTTCTACTATAAATGAACAAATATTTTTTAAACAATTATACTCATCTGATACAAAAAAAAGCTACAATTGCGCTAGTGAAATTCTTTTCTCTTTATAAAATTGAAGTTATAGAATAAAATTAAATTATAGTTATGGGAACACAGAGTTTCCCGATAGTATATAGCACAAATAATGAACAATCGAATCTTCCAGTAATAGTTATTTCAAAAAAAGAAAGCACAAACCATTAAATTAAGAACACTTTTCGAAAAATATTTCAAATATTAAAATAAAAATAATTTTTTTTGTCATAACTCAAAATTATTAACTAGTTTGCAGCACTGAACTGAAAAAAAAGATTAATGAGATAAACAAAAATAGCAGGATATCAGAATTGTGGTTTGATTCAATATTTAAAATCTACACACGTAGGAATTTAAAAAAAGTCTTTGGTATTGTAGTCTGTTGATTTTTAATTTGTAAATAGTGTGTTTTTAATATCGACAAGGATTTCACTTTAATTTATACTTTATATAGTGATAACAGTTCTCGTTTTATTATTCTAATGAACGAAATTTTCTGGAATAAAAGTTTCGTTCTTTCAAAATTAAATGCAAAATTAAACTGTTAGCCTGTTTAGAATGACTTGCTTAAATAAATAATCAGAAACTCTCCACAAATATGGAGCCCCGAGCTCCGATTGTTCTGAAAAAATTAATCTCTAATAATAATATTTCACATTAACGAGTAGCACTAAAGAAAACTGTATTGCAAAGTTCTACGAAATTATTACTTTTGCAATGATGTCGTTTACTTGTAAAAAATACCGTATTTACTCGAATCTAAGACGTCATCGATTCTAAGCGGCACCCCCGATTCTCTACTAGATTTTGAGAAAAAATAAAACAAAATCTCTCTCAAAGGTTGGTCAATATTCGACACTTAAGAAATTAAAAGAAGATTTTTTTAAAAAAATAAGAAGAAGTTAATAATTTATTTATTTTACCAGTGTTAAAAATTTTCAAATACATACTTAAACCTATAATTACCTATAATTAGAATCATGTTACGAAAATAATTCGTCACACCTATTGTCAAAGCTGACTTTGGAATTGGTGCAGGCGATGTCCTTTTTCCACACGGTGTCACCTCCGTTCCATCTAATGCTTTTGTTATGCAACAACTTTAAAAAAGATTGTTTTTTAGAAGAATTTAAAAGAATTATTAAAGACTGTTGAATATTTACAAGCAAGAACTATATAGTTTTGACTATGCCATCGATGTATATTTGTGTCATTCGGGTCAAATTTTTAGTGACCGCTGCTCTGTTTCATTTTCTTTCTGCATATAAAATTGCTTCTCTTTTCCTTCTTGCGTCATAGTAAACTCGCGCTCTCTCGTCTTGATACTATTACCGATATCTTTGATATTTAGGTATTTTTAAAATAAAGCATGTCCACAAAAAAATTTGATAAATATGGTCAGACAGCGATGTTTAGCATAGACTGAAGATAAGCTGCGGAATGGGATAAGTCCTATATGCAAGGGACCAGAATGGGTGATAACATTTTTCTTTTCGATGGGTGGAAATTCAATTTGCTCCACCTAGCTAAAGTTCCTTCCTTAGATTCTAAGACGCACCCGATTTTCAGTTGCGTCAACACTGGAATAATAGTGTGTCTTAGATTCGAGTAAACACGGTATGTGTAGAAGTGCCTGCAGCTACTATGTCATTAGTGCATAGTGGCCACAAGTGTGACGACTGTGACTTTGTGTTGCCGTTATCAAATGTGTTAGGTGGGGCATTGAATGGGTTAAAGATGGAATTACAACAATTATAATTTATTTTAACAAATTTTAAGGTTAATGTGAATTAGGTTTGATAAACAAGCTCTTTTTGGACTTACTCAACATTCAGATTTGAGTTCCAGTGCTCGGGGTTGAGACTTTTTAAAAGCACATTGATGATCCCCAATACTTTCTCTAGTGAAGTGTTAGAATATCAATGTGCGCTGCAGGATCAGGTCTAAAAGCTAGAACCTGAACGAGAGTATGGTAATAAAGTTTGAAAATATTTAGGGCTCCATGATTTCACCTTTTTATGATTCTTAAAAAGTTGATAAGAAAAGTATGATATGCAAGATAATTTCCCATAGGACGTAGCCGAGATTACAGCATTTTTGTGATGTATAGTATGGGATATGAAGCATAGCATCATCAAGATTTTGAATGAGTTGTTAAAATTCAGAGAATTCGTCAACATCTAATCAAGGGCTTCGTCGAATAATTTCCTACTAGGAAAGTACTGAAGATTATTACTCCTGAAAACGTACTGTCATAGTGTTCATTCACTCTTTCAAGAAATAGGAACCATGTTATAGAAATTATGGACTTTGTTAGCTTTTCTGTGGAAAAACAATTATGGTCGGAAAGATAATTTTCACATAGAAAGGCTATTCTTTCAACAATTTTAAGTATGCGAGGATGATTACGTCAGTCAAATGCCACCGTGTCACAAAATTCAATGGCAAAAAAAGATAAATCTAGAATGTTTATTTGAAGAAAAATAATAGGTTTCTAGAATACTTTTTCCAGCTTATTTAAGAACAATTAAGGAAAGTAAGACTGAACTCAAAGTTAGACAACAATATTTTGTTCATTTGGCTTCATACGGTATTGTAATTACGGATTTCTATAAATGTGTCAACTTTAAATTTGCACTTTTTGGATTTTAATGTTATGTTTCCTGTGCTCTATGTTCCTGTCTGTGCTGTTATGTTTCCTGTTAAATGTGCTCTATTTTCTGCAGAATTTCACAATAAGATACAATTTACTACAAAAGAATATATTATTTTACATTACGTAACATCATTTTTCTAGTGAATAACACCAAAAAAACTATAAATAATAATATTCATTTTTAACACAAATGTTCACAACAGACATGTAAAACCGATCTACAAATTATCTTTAACATTCATTATTCATTTTGAATACTTAATACTCTTATGATTAAATTTTTCTTTCAAAATAAAACAAAGAATTCATACGTATTTAAAAAATATATATATATACTCTCGTAAGACAAGAGGAAATTGAAACCTCATATATTTTAAAACCTTTTCATCGCATAATAATACGTAATAAATTTTTAAAAAATATTATTAAATCTGCTTTTACACATTGCACAATCCTCGCATTTTAAGTACTCTCAAGAGCATTATAATTACATATTTCGCTTAGAGCAGGGAAAAATGATGACTAAAAGTTATCAAAGTACAGTTAGCAAACATTTATGTGTACAAAAATATAAAATTAAATAAGATAATTCATTTTGCTTCATTAATTAAAGTAACGATAAACTTTAATTTGAAAGACAATTACATAACCCGATAATTGTATATCCTGATAAGAATAATTCTTCAATAATTAAACTGAAATGAATAAAAGTAAAAATTAAATGGTACTGTTATTAGAAATATTCTGAAAAAATACTAAGGCTATTACAAATTAGCATTGTTATTTTCGAAGTTTAACGCGTTTAATTAAAGCAAATAATCTTTTTCTTACATAGATAGATTAAACGACAGACCAGTTAAAATATTTTTCAAGCGTTTAAAACAAGTAAATGCATTTAGAGATCATTACAAAAATAATTTTGTTTTCAAAGATAATTACATTTATAAGTATTTCAAAGCGTTTTAATTATTAATATTTATTCAAAATGAATGAATTAAATAGTTTCTGAATATTTCTTACGCAATATTTGTGTGTGCCTTTCGTCTTTTTAACAACTCAGATAACTTATTTTTATTAGCGCTGTTTGTTTCGACGGTTAAAAAAATACTTATTTTAAAGCAGTTTTTAAAAGAATATGCATATATATATTTTTTTTCTACAGTTATCTTATAAATATTTCAAATCGATGCAAATAATGCAAAATTCAATGGGTTTATCAGATTATAAGATAGGCTTATTTTTTTTAAAAAATGAATTATTCTAACAGTTTTAAAAATTGGCTCAAAAAGTAATTTTTAATTATTATAAGTATTATAAGTTTTAATGTAATTATATCACATATATGATTTTAGTAATGCATTGTCTAAACGTAACTTTAGAAAATTACACAGAAAAGAATCTCTATTAACTCTCTATTAATTGAAAAAAATTGTCAAACGTTACATAATTATATCTCTAGAAAGTCAAGAAAAGATAAACAACCAAATTCATGCAACCTAAAATAATCATTTAAAATTTTTGTACCTTGACCAAGTGTATCAGTGCTTCTCAAACTTGAAATATTTGAGACTCAATTTTGAATCATAATTTTAATCGTAGCCTCCTCTACACAATAACAATGTATTGAATGTAATAATAATGTACTTTGACTTAAAGCTGTAGAACGACCTTATTTATATACAGTACAAATTATCAGATAAGTATTAAATCTTGTTTATGTTATTTTTAAGTAATATGTATTTTAAGTACGTTACTTTTAATCAATAGAATAAGTATTATGTAACTATTTCTTTTTAATTTTTAAATTAAAACTAATTCCGAAATAATTTTTAGTAAATAAGTTACCAAAGTTATCAGAATCCTTTCTACAAAAGAATTCTCAACTGCGAAGAAATCTTCATAGTTTTCACGTCAAGTGGCAAAATCACAAAAGACAACTTAGTAATAAACCACTCTTTAAATTTTGGGCAGAGGTGGATGATGATTTTTATGCACTGAAAACCAAAGTGTTTCATATGCTTTGTCCATCTCTCCTCTACACTAATAATATTATTAAACTTATAATTATTTTAGTTTTAATAAAGTAATTATCAAATACATTGTGCAGATCTGATATAAATATATTGTATAAGTTTAAATTTGCATTTTATTTTTTACTATGTCAATGTACTTTGTTGCTTCCTTCAGTAAATTAATAACTTTTTAAAATAATTTTTAGTTTCAATTTTTTGATGTGATCGTTCCCTTTACGTAGGATTATTACGCCCCTCAAGAGGAGTGCGCCCCACAGTTTGAAAACTACTGTACTAAAAGAATTACGTTGATGATGACTGCTTCTACAAATGTATCAAAAGTCCACACTGGTCCTGTTTAAATAAGATATTTTTGTTATTTTTCTTTAATTTAACCCGTTTGTAAAGGATCTGTAGCCGAAAGATCTTTTTGCTATCAATGCTGCAGTACAGGGGCTGCAACCTATGGCACCGGGAACAATTCTCAGTGACATTGTGCATTACACTACAAATTTGTCAATTTTTGAGTGGATGAGTGAGTGAATATTAACGTCCCACTCTTCAGCTACACGAGGGCTTTTTTGAGTGGATGGAAATTGACAAATTTGTAAAGGATCTTATATGACAAACATCTTCAGAATTGTGGACATTTACGGAATTACTAAAAGAATCAGAAACATAACTCCAAAGATAAATTGACAGCTATTTTGTAAATTATTGAAGGTCTTTGCTGGAGGCATTTAATTGTTTGAAAATAGAAAATTGCATGGACTCTGCTTTCCGTTTTTGATTCCACATATCTAAGTAAAAATCTTCCTTACGTATATCAAAAATATTTTGTATCCGCAAAGAAATTGTTTAACAACTGATGCTCAAAATAATGTCAAATTCAAAGTCACAATTTATGCCTCCGATTTTGTGATATGAAAATAACGCGGTGCAAGCTTTAGGTTCGCATTCAATTTTTTTAAATCTTTTTATTTAACTAAAATGAAGAGAAATGATTTTATTTCATGTTGTCTATTTCTTATTTTATTAAATTGGTTTAAAAATATATAATATATGTACAATTTCTATTTTTTAAACTTTTGTTGAAGAAATTTAGTTATTATGCTATGCTGTTTATTTTTATGTTAAGAAATATCTTGAAATGAGGCAAAATTAATGTATAATAAATCTGCCTCTATTTTCTACCTTTGCATGCATTATCGCGGGAATCGTATTGTTTAAAAAATATCTAACTGTGTGGCACGCTGAATCTTATTGGTAGATTGGTTTGACATGCCACTGTTAAAAGATTACAGACCCCTTCTGTAACAAATGGCACAAACATGTATCAGAAAAATCAGACCTTCGACTTATAATCTTACGTTCACTCTCGAATTTACCAATCAGATTATGCTTAAATAAATACGCGTGCAACTATTATATTAAATAACTGTATTTAATAGTTTTCACAACCAGCAAAAGACTTTTGAGCTGTGATTGTAATCTTTGTACCAACAAATATAAATAAGTTTTTAGTTTTTACTGCACATCAGAAAAGGAATTTTTCAAATCTCCTTTTAAAATGGTTATCACTTAAACTATACTATGAGTCCTGTATTGGGTATATTTGCAACAATGGAACATGAAACTTTGAATGTATTACTAACAATATTATTCAAAACATTATAGATTCCTTTTATCTTCAAGAGAACATTGTTGAAAATTTAATATAGTTAAAAACAATGCATTTTTGTAACAGATCTTTAATAATAAACGAATTTTCGTCACTTGTGTTTAAAATTTTGTGCGAATTTGTGAGTTTCTGAATTGCTACTGCTGAATTAGTTATTTTTAAAAGCGTTTCTTGCGATTTATTATTTTTCCCTTAAATATTTTTTGGGAAATGCCTTCCAAGCTGAAAGCCTGGTTGAAAGCCAAGTTGTGAGTATATTTTCCTCTTAAACAAAGTACATTTTTAGTATTAGATGTTAGTCTAATATTGAAATACAATACTGGCGATTGATATCGCGACTAATTTAAATCATGAGAAAATTAATGAGATTAGTACATTAATTTTTACAAGAATTAACATCGACAAACCACACATTGACTTATTAGAATAACATGCGTAAAGATCTTGCAACTAATCAAAATTTAAGTTCATCATGTTTTTATCGGATAACTGGTTAAAAAAAGGAGATTCTTCATAAGCTTTCTTCAGTTTTTTTAAGAATCAATCGTTGCTTCCTCCCCCACCCCATTGATTTCCAAGATATATAAGTCAATAATCAACAGAAATAGCTATTAAATAATTTTTTACGTATATTCGAATATCAAAATGGCAATTTCAATTCTTGTGTATCAAACTATATAGTTACTATAATCACGAAACTGTGTTTTAAAAATAAAAAGTGTGTTCGGTACTTCTAATTTGTATATTAGTGGCGGGATGTTAAATTATACGAAAAATAAATCGAACGTTAATAATATGGATGGAATGTTTATGACAATTACTCCTTATTCACTTGTATCATCAGCAGCTATTATGTAAGCGTATGATTCGTGCTTTATGTTCCTTTACCCAAGGGTACAGTGGAGTTTCAAAATCAATTTTTTTAATTACCAATGAATTTTTTTCAAATTTGCAGGAAATGTGTAATATGTTACCAAATAAAAATATACAAATTTTAGTCAAAATATCTTTATTGGTTTTTGAGATATTAGTTTTTTTAAATTTTAATTGTACCGAATAATGAACATATTTCAAAAAGCTCCATGCGCAACCAGATTCAGTCTACGCTGTCAATATTCTCTAATAATGTTAATTTTATATATAAAAATAAAACTTAGTGAAGTTTTCTTCATATTTCTCTTTTTAAAAAATTAAAAAATTAGTTATGTTGAAAATTTTAGTTTTTTCCTTAAAAACTAAATTAAATGTTTATATTCTCTGGTTTTTATTATTCCCCCTTCACTTAAATAAAAAAAACATTCACTAGCATATATATACACCTATAGAGAATATGTGTGCAAATTTTCACTGCAATTGGGAAAAATGTGTTGCGCAGGGAACATTTTAAAGTTATTGAAACGACAAAAATTATAATTCCCTTAAATGAAGGTTTTTATGAGTATGATGATTATAAATCTTCAATCACATTTGATAAAAGCAATTATTACTATAATTAAGGAATACCATATTGTTTACAACTTATATACTGATTTTCTTTATGTCATTGTGATAAATATACCTAATTTTCAGCAATAAACAAATTTTCAGTAGTAAATGAAAAATTTAATATTTTGATGTTATCATTGAAAATATGACTGAAAATGTATTTTAAAGTCAAGCACAATTCTAGAACTTTATATACAACATATCTAAATGTAAAATAATATAAATAAAATAAAATATTATTATTAATAAAAATTAAATATACTATTATTTATGATTAACTTACCAACTTATTATGATTAACTTATAACTTATTATGATTAACTTGATTTCAAATTATATACATCCAAATAAATATTTTTAAAAAAAAGCAGGTTATACTAAAATTGTCCAGCCCCATAACTGAGCTCATTCTTTTCCCTATTTTTGTCATTTTTTTTATATTTTTGAATTTTTTTCTCCTTTTTATATTGTTCTGAGGCTTTTCGCTTTCTTTGCGACAACCTTCGGTTATCGCGTCTGTGGGCAATTTTGAATGCAGTGTCTACCATTTCACTATTATTTAATTTTAGCGTTTCAACATAGGCAATATTTACTTCGCTGACCGCTGCTGTTACTGCAATATCAATTCGTTTCTTTGAAACAAACACATCTTTGGGGCATTTCCTCCAAATAGAACTGTGTATACTCTCATTGGCATTTTGGGTTTTGCCGGAAACACAGCGAAGAAGAATTTCATTTGAGGCAAGGCGCTGGTATACTGGCATAATTTTAGCAACTACTTCATCCGACAGTTTTGTTTTCATGCTTTTATGACTACCTGGTACTTTATTATCTGCCTTAGCTCTATTATAAAAGCACCAGGATAGCTTTCCTTCAGGGCATTTGCTGTGCATTGGCTTTACATCAGTTGACATACAATGATAAAGAGTTGCTAAAATTGACTTCTTCATCCTATCAACTTCTGGAGCATTGTCGACAATGGCTTTCCTGTAAAAGTTCTGTAATTTTGTTATTGTTGCATCAGTCAAACTACCTTGTTTACGACCACCTAATGTCACACCTTTCACACGCCACTCTTTCACTTTATTCCGGAGTGATGTTCCCAAACGTTTGGCTACATGGTTAACACACTCTTCTTTTTTAATGACGATATCATCTCCATACACTTTTTTTTCATTCAGGTGTTGGTGTGTTTTTGCATCACCGTCACAAAGTATAGTGGTATACCGCATTGCGCAGTCAGATATTGACCGGTTCCACAAAATGTAGGCAGCATGCATTTCCATACTACCTGAGGAACCGTCAAAGTTTTTCTGGCACTTTTCTGAATGCCCTGATTTCCAAATCTGAAACTCGGGGCTCGCTTCACCCAAATATTTTGCAGCCATACTGCATTCATGGCAATACTTTGACAAAACCTCAAAGTCAACAACGAGATTTGTCATTACATCAATGACAATGCCGATGCCATATAGAGACGTATGGCCTCTTTTGTGCCACGTTCCATCGTATGATACAGTTATATCAATAATATTGTTCTGAACAAGATCAGGATGTAAATATAAATTTGTTTGTCTCACGTGGTCTCTTGAGATTTGTAGCATTTCAGCTTTCGCATTTTCATTTTTGCTACATAAGTTTTCTAAGCATTTCGAAAATGTTTTACGATCCATACATGGTGTACCTAAAATTGATGAGAAAGTTTCTAAGGCTGCGTGACCTCTCCCTATAGCCAAGAATGCGGTTGCAAGTTTTGTGTTGATATCAAATTTCCTGAAAGGTTTTTCTCGTTGACTTGTGAAGGCATGTCCATATGATTTTTTACATTTTTCGCAAACAAGTTCCATTTTGGTGGAGAAACCGTATGAATTGTGTGATAATATCTTCAACGAGAACTGGTTGCAATCACTACATGGAACATTATGTAACAATGACGTCCACATTGAATTATTGATGAAATGATATTCATTTGATTCAGAATCCACATCACTTTTACTCATACCTGATGTACTAGGAACAGCTCCTGTTGAAATTTCATCACATTTACTATCAGATGATGAACTACATGCAGATTTTCCTTTTTCTAAATTTCTTATTCAGGCAGCTCTGCGTTTGCTTGGTCGCCCTTTGGGCTTTTGATATTTTGAACTTATACTGTGCATTATCACAAAACAAAATAAACTGTGATAATTTTGTTCAAATGAATAGAAAATATATAAAATATTAAAAGATAATGGCAATATAGAGCTTTAGTTCTGAAAAGAACTGTTTCTTATTTATAAAACGAAACTCAAAGAAAGCTGTTTTCGCAACAAAGTTGGTTAGACAATGTAAACAAAAACTTTATACCACACAGTTTGAGTTACAGTTATTTTCATGTTGCCAAATTATAGAAAAATATATAATGCATATATAGAGTAAAAAAATAACACATAAAGTAAATAAAAGTATCGCTAAAAATGATAAAAGAATACAATACAGAAGCGTAATTCTGCAGCTGATGCAAGCAGGGGTGTTTGACAGATGTAAACAAAGGGGCGTGGTCAAACAGGTGTTCGAATTCAAAAGAGCATAACTTCTACAAAAATGATCGGAATTGAAAAATTCTTTTTGCATTCAGTAGCAATGATTACAAGCATTAATAATATGCTAAAAGTGAAAAATCGAAAATTTGATCGATTTTCACTAATTTGAAAGTCCACTGTACCCTTAAACGAGCCATAAAAATAAAAGAGAAAAGCGTGAGGCTCTCTCTCGTACACTTATTCACTCACTCATTTCTGTATCTCAGGAATTATTAGATCTACAGACTTGAAATTTTGCAGGCATATTCCTTATCGGAGTAGAGATCCATTCAGAATGGTTTGTTGGAAATTGATTAATATGGGGTTGTGGGGAGTTACTGGGAATAATCAATGAAAAAAGAATTCCAGTTTTCGAGCTACTAGACCTATAGTGATGGAATTTGGTATGCTGGCTTCTTTTGTTAAGTTGAGATTCACTAAGAACGAGTCTTAAGGAAATTGACTCTCAAAGGTTGTTATGGGGTATATTGATAAAAAAATTCCATTTTTGAACTATTAGACTTGAAATTTAGCGAGCATATTTATTTTGTTCAGAACAGATCCACTAAAAATGGGTTTTGTGGAAATCCATTTTATGGGAGGAAGTTACTAGAGAATAAAAAAGAATTCTACTGCTATTCGAGAAATTCAAGATCTGACATTTTTAAATCAAGAGGCGACTGCTATAACGATGTTTTTCAATACCATCGAACGCTTCATGCTAGGGTGAGTGAGTGAATATTAATGTCGCGCTATTCAGCTAGTTGAGGGCTTTTGGCGACGGACATCATGATTTTGAACCATGGTCAAGTGACTAGAACGACACCTGAGCAGGCACACTTCTCTCCTAACTTCCATACCGCATGAACGGGGGAGGGGGGGGGCGTTTGTGCTCTCGAAAAATTTAACGTGCATCGCTTCCCTACACGACGGGTCTTAAAGCTGGAACTCTTGACATGCGAGTTTCAAATCCATTGCCTAAACCACTATGCTATCTCGGCCAACTTAATGATAGGACTTGGGCATCAATTAATTTATATCTAAGCGCCCAACCAAGATTTTTTGCATATGAAGTACTTCGACGAAAATTTTGATATTAGCAGAAGCCCCGGGATCAAGTGTAGTATAGCGGGGGTCCCTTTGGATTTTGCGACTTTTACATAGATATTATGGTAAGATAACGAATTCATTCTGGTTTCCTTACATCCATCGCTAAGTGAAGTAGCTTGGCGATCGATTTTAGCCGCCAAAAGAAATTGACATCGCCAAGGACCCCCCCTATACTACACTTTATCCAAAGCCCCGAAATTATCTTTTTACCCACGTGCTCTCACATCTGCCTACCCGCCGTGTAGAGGTGGCTGATGCACGTTAAATCAATCGAAGATCAATGTCTATTCTTTGGTGTAGTGTGGTAGTTAGGAGAGGGAGTTGCCAGCTCAAATATCGTCCTCGTTTCTTAACCGAGGTACAAAATTACAAGGTCCGTCTCTAATAGCCCAGGTGTTGATTTATTGTGTGACCTCCTCTCACTAACTTCTGCTCGTTTTTCTGGTGATGCCTGCCGCATAATGTATGCGAGTTTTGTGGGGAGCTATAATCAAAACTTGGAGTACCTTAAGTTTATTTGAACTTAACTGGAGCATGATAAGTTAAAACTGCAATTAGTGACTGCCTTTTTATTTGAGAACAACTTACCACATAATCCATCAAGGTGCCATTTGAGAAGCCTTCCAAATCGTGTTATATATATAGAAAGGAAATTAAAATCTTTGACACCATAATTACATTCAACATTTTAAAATCTCTATAAATCAAACATGTAATAAATAAGTCTCGTAGATCACAAGGTACACCATAACTGCGAAACAACCTTCTGTTAATATCAATAAAGAATTGGCTTTAACGTAAATATTATTTGTTTTTAGGGGCTTCGGGCGTCCTGTTCCATACAAGGCGCTCACCGAGGAGGAAGTTGAGGTGGAACCAGTGGTCACTGTAAGTAATACAGTCATAATTTTTCTCTAATTTCAATTGATTTTCACATTGTAAGGAAGCATTTCTAGAAAAACTCATGATATTAGTAAATGTACAACCTTTTCTCTGAAAAGTTTCAAATGTTATGATTATTCCTGATTTAACAGTCATAATAAGGCTTAAAGTATGATGAAAACAAAATAAAAAGTTTTTAAGAAGTTATTTTGAAGATCTTTTTAAGTCATTACGATTGACGCTCACTTTGGCAATTGCTTCATGATGCTGATGGGGCTGTTTGGAATCATTTTTTCGTTTTCTTGGTCTTATTCCAAGTTTTTTTTTTCGGAAGCAAATACTAATCTTTCAAAATATATCTTAAATCCTGAACGCAGGGCACAGGATGCTTAATTTATAAAATTTAAAATTTTGGCTTAAATCGTCTTATTACTAAGTAAAAAACTGCATTTCCTACTGAATGCGTTACAATACCGAAAACAATTGCACGCGCTCCTTTTTCTACATTCAAAAATGAAAAAAAGAAAAAAAATATTTAGAATTAAGAAAGATATGTTCATGTTTTTTAAGTAAAATTGCAAGCGTCTAAAATATAAATAAATAAGCCTCGCTAAGAATAAATATCTACCATTTTATATCACTATTTCACACATCACAAATCAGATGAAACTGAAAAGAACGGCTTCATTTTAATGCCATTAAAGTTAAAATATCTTACGGTCACAAAAATTTTAATTTTTTTCTTCTTTTCATTTATGTTTTAACCCTTTTATAATCCTTCTACGGATATTTTTTCTTAAGTGGACATAGTAAGGTACAATTGACAAAAATCGGACAAAAATTATTTTTAGCCTGAGTTGTTCATAATATATTCTTCTATAATTTCACAAAATTTAAAAACTCTAAGTTAAAAAACCCCTAACTTTGATAACTTTTATGTTCGTTTTTAATCACATCCCAATAGAAAATAAATTTTTTAACTGATTTACCTCAGAAAGAAAAACACCACTAGTTTTTCTTCAAATAAATGCTTAGTTTTAGTTTTTTCTATTGATCCATATGTTTTCATTACTTTTTTTAACTGGTGCTGTTAATATATGTAACAAGATGACATGCAGTTTTAAGTCAAAGAAGTACTATTTTTTTTAAAAAAAACTAGTTGAATTTAGAATTTATATATTTTTAAGGAGTTATTAATAAGTATTTACTGGAAAAAGTATTTTACGAATATCAATCATGCTATACCAAAATAGTCGGCTCTGGAAGCTTAGAGGTAACGTGTCTGCTTCGTAAACCTTAGGTTACGGGCTCGTCCCTGGCTGGAGTCGATAGATTTTCTGGAAGGGAAAATCGTAGGCAAGCATGTCATGTGATAATGTGTCATGAAAATATCCCTTGAATATCAATTTGGCTGTGGTACTCTTGGTAAAATTTAATCACTGAATATTTAGCATCCGTTGAGAGATGAATTAAAAACAAATTCAAGCGTCTACATTTGGTAACGTGGCCACCAATAGATAGCGCCACCATAAAATAGCTCTCCCATTTGGTGACTTGCCGTGTCTTTAAAGGCTAGTTTGCTAATATGCAGCCGCATTAAGAAAAACAAAGGCTATAGTTTGACGTACTTGTAAATCAGAATTTGTATGAGTTTGCTAATTCATCTAGGAAGAGTAGAATTTTAAAATCCTTTCGAGAATATTTAAATTTTTTAAGTAAATAAATAAAAGCTATTTGACATGCTTTGAGCCCATAAACTGTTTTACATAATGCATATACATAGGAGACAACCAAAAAATTTATGGAAAAACCATTAAATCATTTTTTTTCATAAATTAGATCGTATCCCCTTAGTTTTTCCTTTTAAATAACTTTTTATTTTTCTTCTTTACAGTACAACTGTGACTACTGTGACTACCGAAGCCCCACTCAAAAGGGGCTTCGATGCCACAGGATCACAGTACACCGAATAGGAGTGGGGGTGAGGCGCACCTTGGACTCCCACGGGCGCCCCCTCGCCTATTTCGGTTAGCTGTCCTCCTGATAAAAAGCCAAGCAGAAAAGATACCATCAAACATGTAAGTAAAGAAAATCATCCATATTTCAACATTTCGCAGTTAGACTCTGAAAGTATTAATATCCGATTATTATTAGTGAAGATCTATTTTTACTCAACTTTACTCAATGAAACAGTAAAAGTATTTTTAAAATGTAATTAAACAATTTTAAAAAATAAAATCAGTTATGTTATACGCGAAATGGTCAGAGATTAATTTTAAATAAGGAGGAATCTCTAAAAACCGGATAGAAGTTGTAAACAAGTAAAAGCAATACTAGTTCTGCATGGATAATGAATAGTTTTCTTATTCAACTTTTTTTTGTGAAATTCATTATCTCCTGTGCATATACAGGGTGTTACCAAATTCGACTGACAAATTATGAAGGGTTATATTAGGCAGCATAGAGAAGACAATTCACCATAGAGCATGAGGTAGCAAACTACGTTTTATGGGGTAATTCATAAAAATTAAGGGTGTGATGTTGAGAGGAATGAAAGAGCGTTATAAGAGGTGAGAAATACATTTATTAAACGTAAGGCATGTTTACGATACGAACAATATATCACTGCTAGACAACAGAAATTAAACGACAAGTGATTGTGACAGTAATTTATAAAGAATTTACCTCCCTTCTTCCCTGTGACCCGGCTAGACGTGTGGGAGGAACTAAATGCTCAGACGACAAGATGAACTTTAATTATTTTATTTATCACTATATTCAACTCAGACACAAACAGCATTTAAACAAGATGACTTTAATCAGTAATAGAACAGGAGTGAGACGTGATTGAGTTGTGGAGAATATATTCAATCAGGCAGCTCCAGCCTTAATATAACTTTATACAGACCTTTCGTATTTAATGACAGCGCTATTAGTTTAACTTACTAAACATCGACTTTTGATTTAAGATCACAGTACTTGAACTCTTGCAGTCTTTTATTCCTTTTGCGTTGACTTTAACTCGTCCCCAATAGTTAATATAATCAATATTCCAACTTCTGGCTTCTTACACTTCTTACGTATACGTTTCCCTGCCAATTTACTTCACTTCTAATCTATTCACAATTAACTAATTCTAGAATAAAGAATATATATATTAAACTTTAGTTTGCATATCACGCTTTCTGCCCTTCGGAAGAGGTTGGTTGAAAATGCTGGCCCAAAAGAATTCCCCAGAGGTTAATGGAAGGACGCGTATAGATCCGTCACAAATTGTGTTCGAAATATTGGCACTGTAGGTCATCTCATTACCAACACCGATGGACGAAGGATTGCTGGACGCTTTCAAGCAAATCTTATTGGTCTCGATATCAGCTGAGCGAAGACGATTCGTGTCGTGAGATCCTCCACTGTTGCCACACCAGTGTCTTACACAAGGGATTTCAGGTGGCCCAAGAAGAAGAAATACAAGGGATTGAGGTACGAGGCGTGTAGAGACAAGCATCAGGTCGGCCTTGTCTAATTGACCTCCAGGTATATGTAGCATGGGGGTTGTTAAGCAACAGAGCCGAAAAATGGTCCATCGTGCTTGAACCATAATTTCTGGTGCACAGTGACCGATGCTTCCTGCAGCAACTGCGGGAGAAGTGGCAAATCTGCATTCGTGATGCTAATTTCCATTTTGGAGATCAAATTCCCGCATTCGTTCGACAACTTTCCTGGTCTGTCACATCGTACTCCCAACGGCTACTTTTATCACTACTTTCACCTACTACACTTGATTTCAACCCGATGTTCTATGGTGATTTGTCGTCACCATGTTGCTCACTATCACCCTTCTGAATTTGTCCATCGAATTTGGCAACACTCTGTATAAGCGACATTTAAGAAAAACAGAAATAAACAGTGGATTTGAAGCATGCCAGAAGACATTGCTATCATCTAATCCAATATGATAAGTAGCGAATAAGGTTTGAGACGATGCAGATGTTATTATTTTAAACACGCAGAATGATAGATTTTGGGGAAATTGAAGCAATATTAATTCAACTTAAAATAATTATGTTTATATATAAATGTCCAAGTAGATTTTACGTTTCCTGTATATTTGAAAAGAATTCAAAAGTTTACCATCAATGTATTTGGCAATTTTAATTTAGCACATTTAATTGAAAAAATGATGAATAAAATTTTTTAAAAACTACATTAAACTTGAAATTTTAATAATCGAATATCGAAATCGAATCGAAATAAAAAAATATCGAAAATACTACTTATGAAAAGAAATTGCGTTCCTTTGCAAAAATGTGTAAATTAGACAATAAAATTTTTTAATGTTAATGGTTGCTCATTTTACATTTCCCCCCTTTAATTTAAATTTTGAAATTAATTTTTTGCACTCTTTACTTTCAATTTAGAATAATACTACGCATGGTTTCAGTTTATTATTTTTGTGTATATCTCTGATTTTAAAAATTGTTTATTTAATGAAAATATTTTCTTTTTAGATGTCAAGAGGATGACTTTTTACTCTTGTTTTAAAGATGCTGTTTGGACTGTCAATCTTGACCATCATAAACTGCTTGGGCCACAAATCAGTCATATCAGCATCTATTTACATAACATCTAATTAGGTCAGTGGCTGTTTGGACCACAACTTTGGTCATATCAGTCGCTGCCTGGACACCATCAAGTGTACTTACAGCGCGGCATTCAGCAGCTGTTTGGACCAAAAATTTGATCATTTCAGTCGCTGCCTTGTTTCCATCAAGTGCACTTACTGCACTTCAGTGACTGTTTGGACAACAAGTTTAGTCACATCAATTACAGCCTGAACACCATCAAGTGTGTTTAAGCATTGAACTTCTGTGGCTGTTTGGACCAAACGTTTGGTCATATCAGTCGAAATACGAATTTTAATTTTATCAGAGACTGTAGGAATTACTAATAAGATCTTGTCATCTGGAAACTTTTCATAAATTATATAATTGACTTTTCGAGTTATTACTTCTAAACGTTTCCCTTTTATTATTGAAAATAGTCAAAATGAAAAGAAGCAACTCCTATGTGTTTATAATCTACTGCAGAATGAAAAACAGGAAAAAGAACACAAAGAAAGTTTTCGGGAAAAAAAAAATCAAAAAAGAATATTAGGGAAGTTTAAAGATCACCCACAATAATTCAGATATGGTAATATAAATGAAAACTATTTAATATAACTTTACAGGAAATATTGGCATGAGAAGATATTGAACTGCAGTTGGAAATTTTTAAAAATATATGTTTTTATTTAAAAATAATTTTATGTGTTTTTTGGGAAAAAAAACCACGAATCTCTTACGTGTGACAACCATGTGTAATTGAAAAAAATGTTGACTAAGAATGATACTGAAATCCAGAAACACATTAGTAAAACCTGAAGTAATCATAATCTAAACAAGAATCATTTCATGTACTGTACTCTGTAACAATTCTGTGTAAAAAAAATGAGAAAAAATAATTTTTGTGCAAAAAATGCTATTCTTAAACACTAATGTAGATTTCAGACATTGAAATAAAGTTTCAAAATTTGTCCTTTCTTTCATTGCATTGCATCGTTTCATTGTATACTATGTTTAAAATTTTCTAACTCTTTGACGAAATAATTACGTTTATTGATTGAAAAATATAAATAAGAGAGAGAAATTACAAGAAATATTTGAAGCTTTAAAAATACTTTGTTATAAATCTGTTAAAATTTATCAGAGAATATGTTTAGGGGGGGGGGAAATATTTTAAAAATACCTTTATAAAATCCATTAAATAAGATACAAAATATTTAAAGCAATATTATGTTTATCATACTTTTTCTAAATGAATTAAAAACTGTAATATATACAATAAAGCAAATAACACAAGTCGTTATCAAGATTGGGTAATTTTTTGATGGTATTTTGAATCATGAGCTGTATTTAATTATTTTAAAGAGCAATTTGAAATTATCCGCATAAAATTTGGTTATTGGAGACGACTTCTTTTTTAACATTATATTGACGCCGAGCGCACTGCTCTCAATGAACACCACTCGTATCTCTATAACTGTCTCCACATTCTGGTTTAAAATCATAATTTTCATCCAAAAATCTAAATTTATTTTTTAGTTTATTTTTCTAGCCTTTTTAATAAGCTTTCTAAAAATATCTTACTTTTAACTCTGAGTCAATTAAAAAAAAGTTACAGCTGTTTTGGCTTAGAGTAGTAAGCCCAAATTGAATCTGGAAGTTTGAGTTTTCGGTTGCTTATCCTCCTAAAAATATGTTTTTTTATTTATTTAAAATATTTTAACGAATTATTTTCATGTGTGTTTAGTAATTTTTACTTCATTTAATAAATCCTTTGATAGATATATTTTCGTTTAGTTAACTGATTGCAATGTGTGTTTTGATTTAAAATAGTTGCTACCTTTTTACCAGTTGCGCTCAAAATTAGAGCTCTTTAATTTTTTTTAACACTTTTATATTGAGTTATAGCTTTTTTTTATTAAATTAAAGTTATCATACCAAAACCCTGATCTGAGAGAGAGAGAAAGTGAGACCAGAAAAGAAGAGATTTCCAGAGAGCAGGATTTGTTTAAATTACGTTGAAAGTAATATTCACGGTTCTTCCAAATTCAGTTATTAATTCTATTAAAAAGACTTTTATGGACCTTTACGCGATCAAAATTTCCTCCAAAAAAGTCTTCAAGGGAAAACTCAGAACTGTAATGAATATTTTAACAATATCGTGTGGAGTATAATCACGAAAGAGACCATTGTTGAGCTTCAGACAGTCCACTTAGGTATTATATTACTTCACTTTACCTGTACTTTTCCTGTACTCCACTTTAGTATTACAATGCAGTGATACTTTTCAATTTTGGATTTTCTGGCCTATTACCTATACTACAAAAGTTAGGAAAGAAATGAAGGATTATTTTTGAACCTCGACAATTCGAGAATTGTTGATTTAAGGAAGCATTCTAAACCAGATAAGAAACTGTCTCTTAAAAAAGAAAGGCCCTTCAAGTATGTGAAAGTTTGAAGTATGATGTTCAGGAAGGCATCACGTAGAAACCTAGAGAATTCTAATGCCTTCATATATCTTTAAAAAGTTTCATTCCACGTGTAAACTTTATTTTCCATTTCCTGAGGAATGTTATTTTTGTGCACAACGGTTAACGATAACAATGATATCTTTAAAAGTATTTGAATTATAAGAATACAAACCATTTATACAAAGAACAAACTTAAGGTTGGGGCCAGATGAAACTACTCTTGCTAGACTACGGAGTGGACATACTCGAGCTCAACGGCATGTGGATGGTCTTAAAGTTTACTCTCCTTGTCCGAAATGCAATGTGAACCAATCCCCTCCTGCCCACATCTTGGCTTGTATTGGATGCCATAAGGGCCAGCTGCTCTCAAGTCCAACTACAGTTCTTGATTGCTTAAAAACGCATGGGTTCATGGACTTGATCTAGATGTTTCTGTCGGTCAAGTGGGATAAGAAACAACAAAAACACAAACTTAAGGGAATCTCATAATCCTTTAAATTTGTTCTTTGTATAAATGGTTTGTGCTAAAAGCTAATGGTAATGTTTCAATTAAGTAATTTTAAATGTAAATTTATATAAATTTTATATGTAGTTTTTTTTTAAAAAAATGTCTGAGTTTTTTGATGTAGAACATTTGTATTTCATAATTTTATTGTAAAACTTGAGCGTTTGTAGGATATCACAATTGTATTAAGGAATTGTATTCCTGCAAAAATTTTAGTTGTTTTTGTAATATATACTTTTTTAGATTTGTTAGCAAAAAAGCAAATTTTTGTAATATTTCGGTTCAGATTTCTTAACCTCTTGAAAAATAATTTTTGCTATATTTTTATAGTTTTGCAACATACTTACTTCAAAAATAACAATAAAATAATTATTTAAGTCATATTTTAGAAAATTGTCTCCAAACTCAGTTGGTTATCTTAAGTTCAAGTAAGGCATTGTGCATTGCGTGCTTCATTCATAATATATATATATATATATATATACAGTACGTCATTTATATATATATATATATCCGAACGTTTATTATCCGGAGCGTCAAATATCCGAACCAAAGTTCGGATACGTTTTCAAATCGTGCAATGCTGAACAGTTGTTTCGTGTGAGGCCAAAAGTGACGGGAACCCCAAGGTGAGGAATATTTGGGGAATTTAATTTGTGTGATTTGGTAAACATCTGCACAGAATATTAGGTCAGTTTGCTTCCAAGTGAGGGGGTGAATACGTGCTTTTTTGTTAAGTTTTGTTGATGTAGAAACCTGGAGGGCATGCAATGCAGAAGACTGTGGATTTCAAATGCTAAATGATGACGAAATTGTGACTACCGTGCAAGAAGAACCCGACCCGGTCGACAATGAAACGGATGAAGACGAGGACAACAACAACGAAAGTAGCAAATTCTGATAAGTTTTCTGTGTTAGAGACAGCTATGGAGTAGTACGAACAACAGTCAGAGTGCTGTTCTACTCATGTACTACTGTTGAAGAGAACCGAAGACCTTGCATTGAAAAAACGAAGGTGTACAATGGTACAGCGAGAAATAAGTGATCGTTTTTCCCAATCAAGTTAAAATTGCTACATTTTGCTTTTTTTTCAAGCACGTTTCCCACATGTGATGATTTTCAATATTTGTATAGTGTCCATATACTGTTCATATACTGCATGGATCGCATTCAGTTTTCTCGGTTATCCGAACAATCACGTATCCGAACAACGGTGTCCGGTCCCAATTGGTTTGGATAAAAGACGTTTTACTATATATATATGTGTGTGTGTGTGTGCATTCTAGTATACAAAGATTTAAGCTATTATGTTCTTGTAATAATATTTCCTTTTTTAGTGTATTGTTTTCCTTATTAACAATTAAATCTTTACGATCTATAGTAGAAATTATAATTATAATGGTAAATTAATTTTTGAAATAATTTCTTTCCTTAATGAATAAATAATATAAACTTAAAACATTGTTTATTTAATTTTTAAAACTAATTTGATATCATTTTACTTTCGGCCAAAATTTTAAAAGCTGCTTAAGATTTATTTAAGTATATTTTATCTTAGAACATGTGACAAACACTTTGGCGAATAGTTGGAGTCACCAATTTTCTCGAGAACGTTAAATCTTCTCTAGTTGCAGTGCTATTATAGCATTATTACATTTCAAAGCTGGCAAGTGTCATGATTAATCAATATCCACTTACAGTAACGGAATACGATAATAGCAGATCGAATTTGACAGGGTAATTTACTAGAGGCCATTTGAAACAATTTGAAAATGTTACGCTTCAATATTCCCTCAGTACTTAGGCCCTGCTTCAAATCACGCATTGCGGTCCATTATCATATCGAGTTTCATTTTTAGATTTTTAGAAATGGCTGGAAAATGTTATTGTGACACTTTTACGCCAAAGATTTGGGCATATATTTAAAATAACGCAAGATTTTCGATCAGTATTTTAGAGAATGGATCTGAAGATCTCATGGTGATTTTCTTTATTTATAAAAAACCTTTATACAAAATTAAAAAAGAAACATGGGCATAACAAAGGAGTTTTTAATTATTTTTTAAAAAATTATAATGATTTTTATCCAAAGATAATTAAAACTAAATCCATATTTTTTTTTCTTAGGAAAAAAACGATTCAAGGAATAAGCAGTTTTTTTAATGGAAGTTTACAACTATATTTGATTGAAAGGTTTATATACAATTTTTTAAAGAAAAATACATCGTTTTATCATATTTGAATTGTGAATCATTGATTATCCTGCATAAAATTTACTAAAAGTTAAGTACTAAAAAAAATGTTTCAAAAATCCTGAGCGCATCATAAAAATGCTTCTTTTTAAGCCTTTTAATACGAAATGAAAAACAGTCAAAATCCAAAGTTTTACTGCAAAATATATTCTTTCAGTATAAGTAAATAAAAAAATCTTTTGATTTTCTATTCCTAATGGGAAGATTCAACATATTTCTAAAATCCGTCTTACGATATCTCCCAAATATTTTAATTATGGTGTATTCTGATCATTTACGTATTTCTCGAAAATATGCATTTTTTAATATGTAACCTTTTAGGAAGAATGATGTTAATTATTGCACCATGTAGAAAACATATAATAGAATAAATAATTTTACGTCCATTTCAGAAGGTGAAAATATTAAATATCTTTATATTACGCTTATTCCAATGTTATTTCTATTTTTTTCCAAGCTTGTTCTACCGTTGCTAAGGCAACTCAATAAATGCATCATCTGATGCTTTCTTAGCCAGATACTACAGGGTGAAAGACTACTATTCTGAACTTAAAAAATATAATTATTTCTCTGATAAATACCACCAAAGACGCAAAGTTCTCGTTGAAAGAGAAATAACATACCTAAGCTCATCTGCCTTCCTTCATCCATCAACACCTGTTACTACAGAGTCATAGATTTCTTTTTTATTTCAACAGAAAAACAAAGGCGAGACATATTACATAGGGTTCAAACCCTTAAAGAAACGAATGTAGTATTTTTAGTAGACTGAATTTTATTGAATGGTCAATGGATCGCGTTAGTATTCTAAAGTGCAGAAACAATGATGTCATAAGCATGGTGTCAATTGTTGCTCTTCTCCGACTGGTCTGTTACATGTGATAGTATCACAATATGTGATCAATTATTATACCAGGATAACGTTTTTTTTTGGTCACTTTACGCGAAAAAACTTTAATTAGTTAATAATACAACCTAAACTATGAATCGGGTTCATGTGTACTAAGCACTCGAAGTATTTTGATGTTTTTATCGCGCAATGTATCATGGAGAATCATAAACGTGGTCTTACTAAATAGATTAGTAAGTGTTTACGAAGAATTAGTGATCAATCAAATGAAACAAACGACGATGAATTGAATGGAACTGATGAATCAGATCACTTACCAATGCCGAAATTTCCATCAAACAGACAGATATTTTGGAAACATGACGGGACCATTATCATAAGTCTAAAAAATTAAAAGTATGATTTTTTATTCATTTGCATCATAAAAAAAAAGTTTCCCAGTTAGAAGAAAAATAATCCAGGCGTAATATTTTGTTCCATAATCAAAGTAAAGATGGAGTAAATAAGATGGATAACCTAGCTGTCAGTTACACAAGAAAAAGAAAAACAAAAACACTAGGTGCGTTTATTTATAATATGTTTGATATGGCTGCAATTGCTACATTTGTTGTTTACCTGCATGTTGATTCATCGTACAGAGAAAACTAGTCTCTCCAAAAGTGTTGTTTTCTAAACAAAATCAGAAAGCAAACTACAGGAATTTTTAGAAATGTTAGGAGGAAAAAGAAAAAGTTTGTTGCAATAGGAATGAAATTATTGGCTACAAAATGTGAAACTAAGCATTTTAGATATTCTTAACTAAGAAGGTGTTAATAATGTGTGGCCACAAAAAAAAAATAGGAAAGTTCAGGCAAGATGTGAATCATATCATATTTTGCTCTATTAAGAACATGTAAATATTTTTTCGTTACAGAAAAAAATACCAATAATAATATTTTCTTGTAGGTAAAAATTGTAACTTAAAATTATGAGTTTTTTTTCAATATTTTCAAAATCGTTTATGGAACTAAGACATTTGTCTAAAGGACTTAAAATGAGAAGAAAAGTGGATGCGAAGGAATGTGAATGAAATAAAATATGTTTGTTTCAATATAGTGATTACTAAAAACACTTATAGATTCATACAGGTGAAGCGTGCCATTTTTTAAAGGGTAGGAAGACTAAGAAAACTACTGAACCATCCATGTAAAACTGAACTAACATAAAAAGAGTATTTATTTCTTCCTTTGAAGTCCGTTTTATAATTTGCAAACATTGAATTTGTTTTGTACTATGCAATGCACGTACTGAATGCAAAAATTATAATCTGTATGGATACTTAAATAATGCTTTGATAAATAAAGAATATGAATAATAAAAATTAGTTAACTCATATATAAATGAATTCTGTTGTTGTATAAGGTGAAATTTTAGATCTAATACTTAGAAGACAGATTCGATTTTAGACTATAAATTAAGCTTCCTGAAGTAAGTTAATTATTATTTTTCAAACTCAACTTGTTGTTTTAAGATAAACATTAAATGCATTAAAAAATTTTGCTTTTCATGTAATAATTAGATTAGAAAAGAAAATTTAAGCATCGTTTTAGAATAATAAAAACCAATTGTGTGCATCCTTTCTTTTATTTTACTTTACGAATACATTATTAAGATGATAATGAAATGAAAGTTTTAATTGCTGGATAGTATTCTTCCCTAAACTCCTAAATTAAATATAAAATTTTGGAGGAAGTTAGTAATAATAGAATGTTAATAGTATCTTTTAACTATAACCGTATTATACATTATCTATCATAAAGTAATTAAATACCAATGTAATTGAAATAATCTGCTGTCTTACGTTAAATCAGTCGAGCCACCTTAGTACATTGTGTGGAAAACAAAGTTGCAATTATTTGCATGCACGATGGCACGCAGTTTGGAGGTGTAATTGTTGGCTATCACATAAATGATCGAAGCATACATGAGCCAACGAGCTGATGCACCATAAATCGACACTAGTCTACGTGATTCGCAAGTGAAGTGGATGTCTACGGGTGTCTAGAACAGTGATTTTCAGCCACTGTGCCATGACCCTTTTGTGGGCCGCCAATTGTTTTTAACCCTCCACTAGGCGCGCTTCAAAAAGTTCCATCCATAGGCGCGTGGCATCTCTCAGATGCATCACCTCATACTTACGTTTGAAAACGATTTAACCATTTTATTGCTAAGGTTTTACAAAAAAATATATTTGAAATAAAATAATATTTAAAATGTAATCCTAGGAATTGAGATATTTATACGAGGATAATATCAAACAGATAATAGTTATCACCGTGTCACCACCGTTTACATTTTATGACGCCTTGTTGCAGTCTTCACAAATCACCTTACAATTTTGAACGCACAAATATTTTTCGTATAATGCATTAGAACATTTTAATAATCTATTCTTGATGTCCTGACAAGAGGGAGTAGTACCTTCTTTTTCAAGTTCTTGGTGTTATTTCTCTAGGTTTTTTCATCTTGAATGAGGCATTGTATATCAGATATTTTTTCAACCCTTAGTCAAATGAACGAAGGTATGTGGATGTTTCTCTCAGGCCGTCTTCGAAGGTGCTCTTTCAAAAGTTCGTAACCTAGCTTTCCTGGATATGCGCGTGAGGATCTGAGTGGTTTTAATTCCCATTTAAATATTTTAGCAGTTTATTCCAGCTACATTGAGGATTGAATAAAATATAGCCAATGCTTAGACACGTGGCATCTTTCAGATGTACCTCAACTCCTAGTAAAAAAAAGAGACTATAAAACAGATATTACAAAATACTTGTTTCGGATTATTTTCAGACAAAACTGAAAACTATGCTATTTTACATGAAAAAAATCAAAAACAAAAAGAAGTATTACAAAGTCATAAAAATTGACGTTGTTGGATGCACTGGCATCTATCAGGTTGAATGGCTCCTGCCCACCTAAATATGAAGAAATGCCCTCATTTTTAAAACTGAATCCTAGGGCGAGTGACGAAGGACAACAGAAGGAAGAGAGTGTTTCCAACCTATCGTGAGGACATGGCACTGAAACTGTTTTTGTCATGCATCTGAGAGATTCGTGCGTTTAAAGGATGGTTAAATGGATAATTATACTCTGTGGAAAAAGAAAATCCAGAACCATCTCATTATCGGCCGTTTTATAGAAAAAGCTAATTGTATTCGTGATACATTTAACTTAACCTTTCGGGGAGAGATGGATGTAAAAAAATTTGATTGGGTTCGTCCATTTGTGTACGGATAAATTTGTATATGAATTAGCTTTGATTGAAGAGGAAATACTAATTTCAAACTATAATAATCGAGATTTAATTTCAAAACGTTCAGAAGGTGTCAATTAATTCATTTTGGTTTAAAACTAAATACAATTATCTCATAACAGCAAATAATTTTTTTAAATATTGTTATAATTTTCTATATTTTAATTGCGTGAATTCGAATTTTCAGCATTAACAATTATAAAAATGAAACAAAGATCGAAACTTTTAAATATAGTTGACCGAATGAAAGTGTCTTTATTATTTTTACAACTAGATATAAACGAAATTTTCAAAAATTATCCAGCTCAAATTTTGCATTAAATGTATTCTTATAAATGATTTGTAATTAAGTTCCCGATAAACATTTTTGTCTTTGTGTACTTATCCTTTTACTTAACATTAGAAATGCTTATCACAAACTATTTTACAAATAGTATTTACAGATAAGTAAAATTCTTTTAAGATTATTTTATTGATTGTGTGCCGTCTAGTTTTGAATTTGTTAAAAGTGTACCGCAAGAAAAAAAAGTTTGAGAATCACTGGGCTAGAGCTATCAGGAAAGACTACATCTTGCTGATTGGTGACCTTTATGGAATGCCTCCATAAGGAAGCTCTGCGTTATTATGGCCATGCAGTCACCCACAAGCATTTGATCAAAAAGTCCAATAATGCGCCCTGACTATCATGCTGCAAACCTAATGAAAATAAATTATAGATCTTTGGAAAAAATTTCTCTGAAACTACGAATCAACGTTTCCCCCTTCCAATCTGATGACATGATTTGGGTTGGGGAGAACGCCTTTGATAATACGGTTGAAGCAAATGTGATTTTCGGAGGAGATGGTGTTAGGTTGTGGGAGCGGTTTTCTTTTGGTGTGTCATGAGATTAATTTTCGCTATACTTGATACACTATCTGGCCAAAAGTATCCGGGCACCCCTTAAAAAAGTGGTTCTGGTGAGTGACGCAATTTGATAGGTAATTGAAAGCTATAAAAGTGTTGGTAGTGGTTTGTCAGATTGCATTTATGCGTTTGTGAGGCAATGAGTAAGTCAAAGGAGCTTAGTGAGTTTGATCGTGGCAGTATAGAGCGATGCCACCTTTGTGGGAAATCAGTTCGTGAGATTGAGGACATTCTACAGAAGCCTAAATCCACTGTGAGTGATGTAATTGTGAAGTGGAAACGTCGAGGCAGTGAAATGGCAGAAAAACGAAACGGTAAGCCGAAAATACGTGGTGAACGCAGCCGCAGAACTCAGAAAAGGGTAGTGAAACAAAATCGCAAGTCCTCGTTGGTGGAAATTTCTCAGGAGTTCCAAAGTTCATCAGAAATTAGTATTAGCACCAGGACTGTCCGCGGACAGTTAAAAAGCTTGGGATTCCATAGTCGTGCAGCCGCTCACAAGCCAAACATCACTCCACAGAATGCGAAGCATTGATTGCAATGGTGTAGAGCTCACCGTCATTGGACTGTGGACATGTGGAAAACTGTTCTTTGGAGTGATGAATCTCGCTTCACAGTCTGGCAGTCGGATGGACTCGTCTGGGTTCGGCGGTTGCCCAGCGAACGTTTCTTTAGTGACTGCATTGTGCCGACTGTTAAGTTTGGTGGTGGAAGCATAATGGTGGTGGTTGTGGGGTGTTTCTCGTGGTTTGGCCTGGATCCGTTAGTTCCTGTGATTGGAAACATGAACTCTGAGATGTATGTGGACATTCTGGACAATGCTGCACTCCCAACTCTATGGCAATATTTCGGGGAAGGCCCATTTCTCTTCCAGCAGGATAACTGCTCCATTCACACATCGAGGCTTGAACAGACGTGGTTTAACAAAATGGGTGTTCAAAAACTGGACTGGCCTTCTAAGAGCCCCGATCTAAATCCCATAGAACACTTTTGGGACGAATTAGAGCGCAGATTACGTAGCCAACCAAATCGACCATCCTCACTGCAAGCACTCACTTCAGCTGTGATGGACGCCTGGAAGGCAATTCCTATGGTCACCTATCATAAATTGGTGAAAAGTCTTCCCAAACGTGTGCAGGCTTTCATCCATGCAAAAGAGGGACTAACATCAGATTAATATGGGCCTCAGGACGCTTTAAGTCCATACCACTGGGTGTCCGGATACTTTTGGCCATATAGTGTACATTCTACACCGATGCCTATTGCACATTCAGAATAGGATTTTTTTCTCCGGAAACCCGGGTTCTTGGGAACTTATAAGACTTCCATATTTTTTGTATTCCCAGCAGTGAAGTTTTATTTTCCGGGAATGACACGAGGCCTGAATAATCCTGTTTTTGACTTGACTGTAGGTTTTGAACATCGGTATAAACTTTAGCAGGCCGCACTGTTGCAATTTTTCGATCATTCACTCCGAATTCCTTGGAAGGAGAAATGCCCGCATGAGCCCCTACGAGTGAGGTAAGAGTGTAGTAAGAGAAACAGTAACGCCGACGAAGGATTGAGTAAAATTTTTGTAGCTTGTCGTAAGAAATAGTAAATACACAAAAAACTAATCAGTTCCTGTTTTTCTATGGAGCATCCCTTCATCAATTAAAAATATTTAGTTTATAATAGAACATCATTTCTTAGTATCCCAGCAGAACCATTTTGATGAAGTTCTGATATCGAGATTTATATTGATAACATAAGTACTTATATTTAAAACTGTTATTTATAAAAAAAATTTTCTAATACCTGTTTTTGTTAGAATATATTTAATTGAAACAGCAATTTAAAGAATGGCAAAAACCCTCAAACAGTTTTTTTTGAGGGGGAGGGGGGGGGGGGTTGGAAAAAGTTAAAAAAAAACATCGCGCACTTTTCTTTTTTAATGTTTCTTCAAACGAAACTTTGTGTGAGATTCTTACATTAATATTTAGTTCTTTTATGTAATAAAAATATAGCAATTTCATGAACAAAAGAAAACATTTGCACAAATAAAATCTCCTAAATACAAGAATTAACCTTTTTTAACGTACGTGGTCGTTATTGCAATAGCAAATAAATTTCCAAGTAATTGTTAACATTTATCTATTAGTAGAAACCTTAAAAAAGTAATTAATTGAGAATTGATTGAAAAATAATTAAAATCAATTCTTGAACATGAAACTGGGTGAAACTTTCAAAACAATTCCTCAGACATGAGCTGAAATTTAGAGATAATTTTCTTCTCTGTAGGGTAATTCATAGCAAAGTTAAGAACTAGGCTGAGTAATAAAAGCGCAGATTATGTTTTCTCAAATCACACTTTAAAAATTAATATTTCATATATTTTATATTCTTTGAACTTTTAGTTTTATACCTTAAGCTTATTCGAACTTAACTAGAGCATGATAAATTTATAACTGTAATTAGTGGCTGCATTTTTATTTGAGAAAAACTTACCTCATAATCCAGCAAGGTGCCATTTGAGAAGCCAACC
The DNA here is from genome assembly GCA_019973975.1 of Trichonephila clavata. NCBI lineage: Eukaryota > Metazoa > Arthropoda > Arachnida > Araneae > Nephilidae > Trichonephila > Trichonephila clavata. The sequence continues at coordinate 231,896 of BMAO01002905.1, forward strand.
AAATTGTGTTATATATAAAGAAAGGAAATTAAAAACTTTGATACCATAATTACATTCAACATTTTAAAATCTCTATAAATGAAACATGTAACAAATAAGAGTCTCGTAGATCACAAGATACGCCATAACTGCGAAACAACCTTCTTTTAATATCAATAAAGAATTGACTTTAACGTAAATGTTATTTGATTTTAGGGGCTTCGGGCGTCCTGTTCCATACAAGGCGCTCACCGAGGAGGAAGTTGAGGTGGAACCAGTGGTCACTGTAAGTAATACAGTCATAATTTTTCTCTAATTTCAATTGATTTTCACATTGTAAGGAAACATTTCTAGAAAAACTCATGATATTAGTAAATCTACAACCTTTTCTCTGAAAAGTTTCAAATTTTATGATTATTCCTGATTTAACAGTCATAATAAGGCTTAAAGTATGATAAAAACAAAAGTAAAAATTTTTAAGAAGTTATTTTGAAGATCTTTTTAAGTCATTACGATTGACGCTCACTTTGGCAATTGCTTCGTGATGTTGATGGGGCAGTTTGGGACATTTCGGCATTTTCCAATCGCATCAAACAAGTGGAAATCCCCCCCCCCTTTCCTCGAACTTATTTCGCTGATTTTTTTCCTTTTTCGGAAGCAAATACTTATCTTTCAAGATATATCTTAATTCCTGAACGAAGGGCACATGATACTTAATTTATAAAATTTAAATATTTTGATTAAATCGTAATATTACTGAGTAAAAAACTGCATTTTCAACTAAATGCGTTACAATACCGAAAATTCTTTTAGCTAATCTTTTTACATTCGAAAATGAAAAAAAAAATATTTAGAATTAAGAATGATATTTTCATGCTCATTTAAGTAAAATAGCAAGCACCTAAAACATAAGTAAAAAAGAGTCTCTAAGAATAAATATCTACAATTTTATATCACTATCTAACACAGCACAAATCAAATGAAACAGAAAGAAACGGCTTCATTTTTAATATCATTAAAGTTAAAACTTCTTAAAATCACAAAAATTTTAATTTTTTTCTTTTTTTTTTCATTTATTCTTTAACTCTTTTATGATCTTTCTTCGGATATTTTTTTAAGGGGACACAGTACGGTTCAGTTGACAAAAATCAGACAAAAACATTTTTTTAGCCTTAGTTATACTTAATATATTCTTCAATAATCTCACAAAATTTAAAAACTCTAAGTTAAAAAACCCCTAACTTGTATAACTTTTATGTTCGTTTTTAATCACGTCCCAATAGCAAATAAAAGTTTTAAACTGATTTACTTCAGAAAGAAAAAAACACCACTAGTTTTTCTTCATAATAAATGCTTAGTTTTAGTTTTTTGTTATTTGTGAGTGATAGCATAAAATACACAAATTTCATATAAGTAACAATATAAAATAAATGATTTTTTTAGATATTTTAATATAGGAAAATAAAATGTGAAGAAATATTTTCAAAATAGTGCTCTTTAAAAGTTTCTTGTAAAATAAATCAGTTAAATAATGTCAGAAATGTGACATTAAGTAGTATATGTACGTTCATTTCTTAAAATTATTAATTATAACTATATTTAAAATTATAATTATATTAATTTCTCTAATTTATTAAAACATTCTTGCAAAGTGTGTTTTTATTTTGGGTTTACAATAATCAAGTAAATTCATAATTGATATTTATACCAAATAATATGTGGAAATTATATTTAAGATTAACGGAAAACTAACTTTTTTAGTGTAAGCATAAAAATGGGCTTTTACAAAAAAAAATAAATAAATAAATAAAGCGATACAAATGAATTATATATTTTAAAATTAATTTCATCAAATAAAAATAAAAATTTCACTATTTGAAAAAAGAATCATTTAATCTAGTAAAATTTATGTAGAATGTTAGTACATCAATTCTCATTAGTGAAATTTAGCACATTTACTTTTATTGGTATATTGCCAAGTTCGGTTTTATTATGTTTATTAAACTTGTAAGGAAAAAATTTTGGATTCATTTCAAATTCAATATGGCTTATTTTTAACTTTTCCAAATTGTGTTTTATGTTCGCAATGAGAAAAGAGTAATCCTGACGATTTTACTTAAGAATATTTGGAGAAAACAGGTACTTGTATATCCAATATCATATTCAGATTTGTTATTCTTATTTGTAAAATTATGTATATTTTACGCTGGAAAAACGTTATTTCAAAACTGAAAAAAGAAAGAATTAATTTGTGCAAGAAGTGTTTTAAGCGAATCGTGTTTAGGGGGAAATAACTTAATTCCAAATTTGATAAGAGTTCATTTTGTACATTTCTTTCATTTAAAAAAGATACATCAATTTGTGTTCTTACATAAATATACATTATTTTATTATATTACTTGGATAAATGAAATTTATGTGCAGGAAAAATAAAACTAAATTTATAAACAACATCTATATATTAAGTTATGTATCAGTCTTGTGAAGTAAAGAAAATTGGAATTTGTATTGAGAATAAATCATTTTTAGTTTCCTTTAAAGTTGTTTTTGTAGAAATACCATAAATTTCAGTATACAAAACATTTATATGTAGTTTATGTTGAGGGATTTTTTTATCCGTTTGGCTATTATCCGTTTGCTTCTTTGGAGTATTTTGTGTTGGTCTTTGGTGAACTATCTGATAAGCTTTAAATCCTTTTTCGGTGAACTCATTTTTTTAAATAAATTACTTGAGAGCGGCTCAAAAGCTCCCCATTTTTGCTGCATGAGCTTGGACTACTTGGGTAACACCAGTTTTACCGTACTTTAAACTCTCTTTTTTTATTGTTTTCAGACGAATGGGACATACAAATTCCACTTTCTTTATTTTCTTAAAATTAACTATATTCTATTATTAGCAGTTATAATGAATGTTATCATGCCGTACAATCCAAACTTACATGATAATACAAATAGTTGACGATAAAATCCCGTTAGTTAATTGCTCTTGGCAAGGGTACAAACAGCCAACTTCGTCCTATCGATTATCAACAAGGCTAATTGTAAAAACCGCGTATGCATATCATCCAAAATAAATGCACATATGAGTTTCTCTAAAAGTTGAGAGATACAATATATTAGATTTTTGAGTTTTGAATGTGTTCATATTTAATTATTAAAGTAAAAATTCTTAAACAGTAAAAATATATACATTTTTTTTAAAGTTAAGAACATTAAAATATTTAGTAAATGCTCCACATTAAAGTGCCGAAGCTCATGAAATATACCACCGAAAGTTACGTGGTATCACCTATTGCAGATTAATTACAATTCGGCGTAGCATTGATTTTAAAATATCCCCTGATAAAATAGTTAGACAGGCTGTGCACCTAAGTAAATTTATAGTTATTGAAGTGTTGCTGTTGTAGTGTTTTGAGCAAAACTGATCACTCACTACTCAGGTTGGTTCACCACCAAACATGCAAACTTGTAGAGTGTGTAAGGGGTACAGGTAATGACTTGGAATCGCATAGAAGTGCAGAGTCGCAAACGCCATATTTGCGAGCTATGGTACAAAGAAGCAGAGAAAAAGAACAGAAATAACAACACATTAATAGGATGTAAAACATTTTATGAAAAGGTTATACTACAACAGATGTTGGAAAGTGCATGCATTTTCTCTTCTATGGTCAACTAGAGAGTTTGGTGTACGAGACCCCCAATCCTTTAGTTTGACACCACATCTCTCGAATCAGTAGCTGTCGAGAGAATACTTGATATGCCTAGTAATTTCCACACATGAAAGAAGACCTGACAGAAAACTTTTGGTCATATTTTCGAACACCTATTGCTGTACAAACTTCCAATTAAAGCGTTTTTGACCCTTTAATGTGTTCCTGTTTTAGTTCTTTTTTTTGCTTCTTTGCACCATTGCTCGCAACTACGGCATTTACAATCCTTTATTTCTATGTGATTCCGAGTCGACTGTGGACCCCCAGAATAGCCTGAAAGTTTGTCTGGTAGCAAATGGCCTTTTATATGTACAACGGGTTTTATATCTAGCAATTTAGTTGGACAAATTATTGGCTGCAATCGTGAATGGCTCTCAAGTCATTAAAGACGGATTTTAGTCTAGTGACGGGTTACCTTTTTACCTTGGCAAACAATATTTTTGTTTGCCAACTACAAATTTGTGAAGTACTGTAAATAGTCACCAAAAGTAGTTAATGAACTTAACCATTTTTGGTCAAGGATTGGTTTAGTTTAATCGGAAGCCCCAATACATGTCTTTCAAAAAGAACTCACGTATTGTCGACAATCGATCCATGGTATCGTGGAGTGTATGTCCAACTCAAAACTTACCTACAGTTCGTACCAGATAGATTCGGAACTAAATTCGTTTTTCTGGCCTTTTAGTCAAGTTTCTTAGGTATTTAATTGATATCTATATGAGTCAAGCAGAAGAACTGAAGCACTTGGAGTGTTTTGAGTACAGTCATTCGTGTTGGTTTACTGCCGGCATGTCTCATCCCCATTTAACTCCCCCTCACTGTCCTCATGGACATGCTTATCGTACGTTTCACATTGATGGCTACTTTTATTTGAAGCAATTTTGTTTTTCCAGTTATTTCTAAATACACATTGTAGAAGTTGCTAAACTCTCCTGAAATAGACATCAGCCACAGCATACTCCTTTAAAAGATAATACAATAAATTATATATTCTTGATATATTCTGCCTACTGTGGATCATGGAATTTTAAATTTCCTAGAAATGCCAGAAATTTAATATCCTATGAATTTAGTTCCAATCAGCACCTCACAATAAAAGTCACTTAATTTTTTATCAAAATACTTTTCGCACGAATTATTTGAATGCAAATGAGAGATATGACAATTCATTGTCCGTTTCTGCATTTATTTCGCAATACAACTAGCATCTAGATGAATGCATATTGCTATGCCATGACTTTGGCACTTAAGTTTATTTCATACAAAAACGCAAGTCATGTATATAATGTAAAAATAATAATTCTTTAACTTGTAGCAGTAATTTGTGAATATAAATGTTTTGTAACGATAATTTTAAAATTTATATAATGCTGAAATCCCAAAAAACTAATTTAATGCAATGAAATATGTTTTTTATTATATTATGCTTAAAATTTTTAAATTTGTATTCGGAATTTCCAAATGTTTTAAGGGAAAATTTTTAAGGGCTCATATATTTTATGCAATTACATTGTATCTCTTACTCGTTAATTATTTTCTATTAATAAAATACCAATTTTAATATTAATTTTTCCTGAAATTTTTCATTTTGGATATAGTTGTATTTAAACGGTATCGGGTTTTTTTTATAAATTTTTCCTATCTAGAATCAAAAATCTTATTTATACAGAAAAAAAAAATCTTATAAAAAAATGAATACTCATTAATTTTCAATAAATCGAAAAATAACTCAGTCATGAAATTAAATTAAAGAGATAATTATAAAGGCTATGCCACTGAGATCATCTTCATCGCAAAAGAAAGCAAGCGAAATAAAAATATCACAACTTAAGAACCAATTTCTCTTACACTGTGCGGAGACTACAAAACGTTATTTTTTTCTGTGAAAAAAATCAATTTATTCTTCGAAATGAGCAAAGTAAAAAAAAATATATTCTTCAAAAAAAAATGAATACGAATTTTACAATTATGTTACTTTTTTGCATTTTATTTAGTGTCTTGACCTTTTAAATGTCATTTTACCTATTACACGAAAAATGCTCAATGTTCTTAATTTCGAGATTCTCTAGAGGTCTTATGTATTTAATAAATTTCTATGTGAGAATAAAGTTACTTTTTTTCTCAAAAAAGTAGGAATTTTTTTTTTCAATTTAAATTAAATTCCATGGAACCTTTTTCTTTTTTTTATGTTTGTCTTATTTTGCAAAATTAAGATTTCTTTAAAAAAATCTAAAAAATCATGAGAATATCCTATTTATGTTGTTTTCTTTTCTAAAGAATTGAAGGATTGAAGCTTGCATATATTATGTAATGTCATTTTATAGTTAAACGATTTTGAAAATTAGTTTCACGATAAAAAATAACCTTTTGCCACATAAGAATATATAAATTCGCAGTGAATTTTCAGGATATGGTATCAATTTGTAATCAAGTTATTCACGTGAAAAATTTATTGACGTGTTAATTAATAGGTTCCCGATGTTAATTAACAGATGTTAAAGCGGAATAATAATAGTGCTATACTTATGGGATGTTTAAATCCGGAAATTGTTCGGAAATTAACAATTTTTCTATTTATATTATCTAAATTGTGCTGAAAAGATGAAATGCTTCCCAACAGAGAATTTTCCAGTGCAACGGATGCTTTTTTAAGGTATGCACTTATGTAGATGACATCACTGGAGTCCATTACATGACTATATAGTAATAAAACGATGGGATTTTACTAGTACGTAATCTTCAACCGTGGTTTGCAACAATAGGCTATTCATGATGTTTATCCTCCCCAATTCGGCTTTTTTTCCAGTGCCGCCAAATTGTCACTTTTCGCTAAAACAGCTCCACACCGAAAATGAATTTCACTTCTAACTAGCATGTAAATAGTTAGTGAGATAGAGAAAAGAAAATGTGTTGTAAACAATATTGCCACTTTAACAAGTTTTTGACAAGAAGTTTCGTCACTACTTGAGAATTTGAAGATATGGGCGAATTTCGCTTTAAGATAAGTGCATCTCATTTAAGATAAGTGCCAATGTGTTCTTATCATTTAGCTTGAATTATCCACATGTTCGTTATATGTTCTACCTTAAAAATTAATAAAAGCAAATTATTGTGAATACTTGTTTATATTAAGTTTTTGTCCGATTTAAAGGTTTCTCAATCCATGCTGCGATTAAATCTCCCCGAGAACCTCAATAATCAAGATCTCCACCTCCAGCAGCATGAGGAGGAGGTACCACGATGCTATTCAGGTACATTGTCTTGACATTCGTATAATATTCCCCCTCTATATTATTTCTGATGTGTAGAATGCTTTGAAACACGTTGTACGAAAGATATTTCCATCACCAATGAATTTGCAGACTGCTTCACATGCGTCATGATTTTAATTTCTCCTAGTATACTCTTTCAAATAAATATGGAAACTGTACCACACCTAGTAGTGGCAGCTCTTTGCGCTTCATGTAGACATCCGTAAAGATAAATAGGAGTAATAGTCTTTCTTGTGTTCTACATTCACAGAACAGTGATTAGGATGCCTTAGATTCAATAACGTTGCATTTTGATTTTAAAACAACAAATTGTCACCATTTGCGTTATTTCTCTATATTAAGCAACTTAGACAGTATTCAGTGTCAATTTTCTCTGAAACTTTTAAGTCCATTTTTCGGGATATATATATATATATATATAGAACACATATATATGGGAAATGTCAGTGATTACCATCACAAGTAAGATAATTAATCTTCAGTTAACTTCTTAGTTTAATTATGCATTACTATTTATAAAAAATTTATACAAGTTATTTGAATGCAAAAATTTCATGTATTAATTATTCGAGTCGTCTTGATAGTGGAAACGAGGCATCATCGTCTTTTTTCGTCGAATTATGACATCCTCTAACTTCGAGCATCTCTGGACAGTGTAATTCCGGCAAATATATACACTCTATTAGACATATGCAGCAAGGTTCAGTCTATTCTTGTGACTTGACAATACCTGAAGGTACCACATCCCTCTCTCTCTCTCTCTCTCTTTATATATATATATACCGAATTCAGATTTAAACCAAACATCAAAGTTTCAGGGTTATTAGTTTTTTATCTTATGATTTTAGTGAGCAAAACGTAAAATAAGTCTTCATGAATCAGATTTGTCTATATAATCTACATATTAAATTTTTATGCATCTATGTATAATCATGTCCAAAATTAAGATCACAAGCATGTTTTTCATCATAATTTTAAAATGCTTCGAGTAAAACCAATATAACTTCTATTTTATGTTATATGATAACACAGTAAATATTCCTTCAGTTATCACAGATGTGTATGACCTTAATTTTGTACATGAGTATGTATAAGAATTCCATTAATTACTTAAGATGTAAAAATTAAGTAACATGGAAACTTCCAATAAGTTCATTAAAACTAGATTGTTTCTTATTTAATTTTTCACAAATAGATATTTTATCTTCTTCTTAGTATATTCCTTAAAACGTAAGATATCTGGTTCCTTGACACGATGTTTTCTTTTAAATTTAAGCGCAAAGAAATAAATTTGTACGGAAAAAAAAATGGTATGGAAGGTAAAAAAATGATTTAAGTCTCGTATTTTAAGGAATCTTTTACACAACAGAAAGCGATTTCTTTCAAATCGGGATTTATTTAGTAATTTATATTTCTTGATAAGAGTTTCATCATTGCGTTCTTCGTTGACAATGTATGTTCAATTAATGTGTTAATATATTTTTAGAGAATATTTTTGAAATTTTTTTAGCATTTGTTTGCATTTTACGTTTGCAATCAATTCCCTTCCTGAAGATCAAAATTTAATTGCCATAAAATATTTATTAAAAAAAATTATCGTTATTTACTTATTAAATATTTTGTAAAATATTTTTAATTTGAACGTTTTTTTTCAATATTTTATACAGAGCAGAAAACTTGAATTGATTTCTTAAAAAGACGCAAGGATTTTTTATAAAAATAGTAATAACTCCATTGCATAATTCATATATATACGCTTATTTCTTAACATTAATGAAACATTTCTGAGAAAACTAAGGTAAACAGCGATAATGCTTGTTGACATTTTCGAAGAACACTGAATTCGAAATATACAATATACTTAACACTATCAAATTAAAACCAAAATTTTACATTTCCTCATTAAAATAATTTTTAGTTGAGTTCCAATATATTTTATCCATTGTCTTACCTCCTCTAATAGTTTTTAGTTTCGATGAAATAGAATATTTTAATATAAATAAGTTTAATTTTATTGAAAAATATGTAACGCATGTTTTTTCACTTTTTAGCTCATTAAATAACAAACACTTGAAAGGATGTTTACAAATTTTTGATCAACTTTGGCACTTTTTTAAGTGTAAAATGTCAAGTCAATTTTTGAAATGTTTTATCTGATAACCTTGTTTACGTACTATATGTCTGGAACTTTTTTTTACGACAAAAACATTCACAAGAATAACAAGTTTATTTGCTTGTCATTACTCTTTTTTCTACTTCCCCCCCCCTTTGTTCTTCAACGGTGGTGCGTTTAAACCTAAAGTCTGTTTTTTTAGCAGTCTAAAGGCATAATAGAAAAAAGGTATTGGGAATTTAGGAGAAAGGGAATTTACCGGAATATGTTATAGTAAAGTATATAGCAAAATATTTGTCAGGTTGAAATCTTAAAAAGAAAGAATGTAATAGTTTTCTAACAATTACATTTTTAACTATTATAAAGCAGGTGGCTTTGTCTCATTATATTTCTCTTACTTTGATAGACGCTAAATATATATAAAAAAAACTTGTAATTTGTTCAGTACATAATGGTTTAAAAAAATTTCTTAATTGTTTGAGGATTTAAATAGAATACTTTTTCTATTCTTCTTATTTTTAATTTATCATTGTAGGGAATCATGATGTTTTTAATGTAATCTTTCTTTGTATTCTCAGAATTTGGTTTGTATATATTTTTCTTTCAAATAGAACTTTGTGTTGCATTTATTTAAATAACAGTCTATTTTCAATGATGTCCTACTGAATGTAAAATTATCTGCAATGGTTTACACATAGTTACATTTTAAAGTAGTGTATGGAATAAGGAGGAGTTCCATTCAATGCATTTATTTCATTTTAAACAAACACCAAAGTTCGATCAATTCTTCATTTTATAGTTTTAATATCAACACATATGGTGCAAAATACTCGAAAATTTAACCAGGTCTCCAACTGGTAGAATAGAGATCTTCAACCTTTTATGCCCAAGCGCCACATCGATAAATTTACAACAATCCTCGGATCACACGCTTGTCAAAAAATGTAGTACAATCAGAAAGTTTATATTCAAAAGGGAGGTTTGTTTTACAAAACTACAATTAATCTAGCCAAGAGAAGTTAAGTCCACTTTCAGTGGATTCCCTCCCATGTTAACATCCAAGGGAACGGAGGCTGCAGACATCATGACTACAAGAGGTTGTTCTGAGCCTCCCAACCGGGACTACACACTAACATATAAAGAAATTTTCTCTATAAAGAAAAAAGCAGTCACACAAGACTGGCTCACCCCTCCCGCCTATCCTTGGTTCAGCAGACCCCGGGGGAAGCGTTAGAATTTGGGGGTGACAGACATGATCAAACGGCCATCTCAAGACTCATAAGTGGACATCTGAAAAACAAGACATTCGACTCAGGACGCAAAGTCTTTTCATTGTGCAAAAAATGTAATATGAAGCCGGCATCCCCCGACCACATCCTGTATTGTTTGGGGCCAGCTCTGGAGGATGTTTGTGCAAGTCCTCTGCTGGTTCATGGTATGGATCTAATCTAACTGCCTCTAGATCTCTCTGGGGGATTGGAAACAACAACAATCACAATTAATTCTAAGGGAAGAGATGGTTTTACATGTTTGTATGAAAAAGTGGGTTCCAAAAGAGTTAAAGGGAAGTCGCGAATTAAAATACTTGTACTTAGTAATAGTTTTTAATTATAAAAAAAACGAGGGTGTTCGTATAGAACGATGTAACGAAATACATTTACAATAGAATTTAAAAAAACAAACTATTCGCATAACTGAGGGTATAGTAGTTATTTTAGTCTTATTGTGAAAAGAAGTTGTTTTTGCTTGTTTAAAGTTTTAATAATCAGTTTATTTTGTAAAGGTATGATTCCTTAAAATTTCTTATGTTTGCATAACTATGCGGTTATTGCACTGAAAGGCTTTTAAAACGCTTGTGAACAATTTTACTTCTTTGCCACCATTCCTTATATACCCCTCTCTTATACTCTCGTCATTGTGACGTACTATCCGCGCCATCTGGTGTTTTTCCTGTAATTTGCATATTCTTCTTCAAAATGTGTGTGATAATTCTAAAGGTGAAATTTTTATTTTAGAGTTCAATTTCTGTGTGATTCTGAATTATCCTTATTTATGGACATGAGT